>CANTAL010000421.1:0-122245 GCA_947650365.1 Chamaelirium japonicum | reverse complement strand
ATATATATATATATATATATATATATATATATACATTGAATGAATTAAATATATATACTACAATGAAAATGTATAACTTACTACAAGTCTACACCCAGTTAAACACCATGAACATATTGATATTTAAATCAGATATGTTCTAGATACTAGAAATTTTATAAACAAAAGGCATGAGTTGTATTATCTCCCTAAATATAGTATTGGTACAACATAAAATAAGATACTAAACTATATTCGAGTAAATTATTAAACATAAAAAAAAAATAGCATATATGTATTCAGATTGGGTCAGGTCGGGGTAAGCTAATCCCGACTTCGTCCCAAACTCAATCGGGTTTATTTTGTAAATCTCGAACTCCCCCCAAACCCAACTACTTTCATCCCAAACCCAGTTCAATGGGGTCGGATTGGGTTTCCCATTTAGCCGGTCCCATTGCCATCCCTATTCCTCCCTCATGGGGGCACGTGCTTTGCTACTTGAATGGATCACAAAAGCAATGTTAATTCGGGGGGAAAAAATCCCATCTCCAATTAGGGGTGTACATCGGTTCGAAACCAACCTATTTAGGCAAAACCTTGATCGGTTTTGAGGATTTTTAATCCGATCCAAACCGAGCTGAGATTGGCATCCAATCCGATCCCATCCAATTAAAGTCAGTTTGGATTGGATTGGATGGTCGGTTTGGACTTTGGCACATATTCTTATTGGGTTCCCCCCCCCCCCTCTATCAGGATTTAGTTTCAACTTAAAACATAATAATTATTGTCAAATCATTAGGCCTAAATAAGATTTCTAATTGATTTTGAGTCATCCTACATATTGCAAAGGTTGTTTTTTTTTTTGTAAGAATATTGCAAAGGTTGTTGATAGCAAGGGTATATAAAGAAATATGGTATATTTAATAAAATATTATATCTATATAATAGGGGAGGGTTTTGTGGGGGGTATAAAGGACGGTCATGATGGCCCCCTCTAAACCACTCTTAACCACACGATGACACCTCAAACTACCCGAAGATAGATGATGCCTTAAAAAAAATTAAGACCACACGTCAGTTGATCGCACGGCTATGATGCATGATGGACCCATCGACGGAGGCCGGCCGACTCGAGGATATCGCGCCCTGCTGATCGCGCAGCTATGATAACTCCAGCTGATCGCCCCCCTCCTAGCCCCTCTCTTCACTAGTCGCACCCCACGCCCGCCCTCCACTGATCGCGCCCCGCTGAGCGCCCCCACTCCACTGATCGCGTCCCTCTTCCCTCATCTGGGCTCCCCGCTGAGCGCCCCCCTCCCCTGCCCTCTCCTCTTCCCTGATCGCCCACAAAACTCACCCTCCTGTCCCCGTCCCTCTCCTCTTCCCTTCCATGGCAATCCATCTGAAACCCCTCTCCTCTTCCTTGGTCGCACCCCACACCCCTCATCCGTGGACCCCAAATTCCGCTGTCGGGGTTGGGGTCGGTGTCAGTGTTGGGGTCGTCGCCGGTGAACAGGAGGTCTCTCGCTCGATCTCAGATTTTTTTTTTTATTGCAGCTATCTCTCTCTCGATCTTAGTGTTTTTTTTTCTCAATTTTTTTTTTTTTGATTGCAGCTCTCTATCTCTCTTCATTGCTGCTCTCTATTGCCGGAGGCAGAGGAGCAAGAGAAGCACATAGCCGGTGCAGGGGAGGGGTATGCCTCTCTCTCTTTCTCTCTCTTGATCTTAGGTCTGTTTTTTTTTTATTGCAGCTCTCTCGATATCTCTTGATCTCGATCGCATTTTTGTCTCTCGATCTCAGGTTTTTTTTTTTGGATTGCAGTCCTATGTTGTCGGGGTTGGGATCGGGGTTGTCGCCGTTGGACAGGTCTCTCACTCGATCTAGATCAATCTCAGATTTTTTTTTTTATTGCAGCTCTCTATCTCTCTCAATCTCAGTGTTTTTTTTTCTCTAACTTTTTTTAGTACAGCTCTCTCTTAATCTCAATTTTTTTTTATTGCAGGCATGTTGTTGCCGGTTGGGTCGGGGTCGTCAGGTCTCTCTTTCAATCTTCAGTTTTTTTTTATTGCAACTCTCTATCTCTCTAGATCTTCAGTTTTTTTTATTGTAGCTCTCTATCTCTCAATCTTCAGGTTTTTTTTTATTGTAGCTCTCTATCTCACGATCTCAGTTTTTTTAGGAGGTCTCTCTCTTGATCTTGATCTTGATCTCGATCTCTCTCGATCTCAGATTTTTTTTTTATTGTGGCTCTCTATCTCTCTCGATCTCGGGTTTTTTTTTCTCAGATTTTTTTTTTTGATTGCATCTCTCTGTTTCTCTCGATCTCAATTTTTTTTTTTTATTGCAGGCTTATGTTGTTGCCGGTGGGGCCGGGTGATTGCGAGGTCTCTCTTTCTCTCTCTCTCTCTCAATCCTCATCTCAGATATTTTTTTTGACTGCAGCTCTCTATCTCTTGATCTTAGTTTTTTTTTTATTGTAGGCCTATGCTGTCACCAGCGGGGTCGGGGTCGTCGCCGGTGAGCAGAAGGTCTCTCTCTCGATTCTGTCCGATGCCGCATGTTAGCTATACTTTTACGTCTGATTGATCAAATAAGTCATAATGCTTACCCAAAAGCTATACTTTTACGTCTGATTGTTTGCTTTTGTGCTACAGCATGGGAACGGTGAGAATGCATGGGTTGGTATCGATGGCAACACTGGAGCCATCGTTTACATGAAGGAGCGGAAGGTTTTCCTTCACTTCCTGTATTTTTTTCTTCTCATCGGACATCTTTGTGTTCATCTAAACGTCTTCCATGCTTCAGTTCTGGGACTGCTACAATGTGAAGGCACAAACTTTCAAGACGGCCATCGAGGCCGCCTGCATGCTGCTAAGGATCGATGACATCGTTAGCGGGATAAAGAAGAAGCAGACTCCTGGAGCCGTCCCGACTCCATCAAAGCCGAAGGTAGAGGAAGAGGGAGACGTCGACAACGAGTAGATACTTCCAGAGTAGATTTTGTGGAAGGTGTTTGAGGCTTATGCATTGCGTGGATGATGGTTAAAGCTGAGCAAGGGTTTTGTGTGTGGTCTGGTTGGTCTGATAACATGTTATGTTGAGTACCAAGAAAATGTGAATTTATGTTCATGTGTTTTTTTTAACTTGTTGTTAGTCTGCTGTGTTAAATGGAGAGTTTTCGGATGCTTGATTCATCAGCTCCATTACCTTGGAGCATAAATTTGGTACAATAGTGGTTTGGTTTTAAAATCCACAGTTTTCCTCTGAACTCAATATATCTATATAACATGGCACGGCGGTTTTGTGCTGACTAGGACAAAAAGGAACCCAAGGCTGACTAGACAAAAAAAATGCTGATCGCAGCCGTCAATCTCTCTCTTTCCAGATCTCTCTCTTTCCTCCCCCAATCTCTCTCCGTATCTCTCTCTCTCTAACTCTCCATCTCTCTCTCTCTCTTCCCCTGACTCTCTCTATCCCTCCTCCGTCTCTCTCTCTCTCTCTTTCATTTCACTCTCTCTCTTCCCCCGATCTCTCTCTCCTTATCTCTCTCTCTTCCCCGGACTCTCTCTCTCTCTCTCTCCGTCTCTCTCTCTTCCCCCGACTCTTTCTATCTCTCTCCCCCCCGGTTCTCTCTCTCTCTCAGTCGCTCTCTCTCTCTCAGTCGCTCTCTCTCTCCAATCTCTCTCTCTCCGATTTTCTCTCTCCCAACCGGCACTCACTCTCTCCCTGGCTCTCTCTCTCTCCCCACCCCCAATTCTCTCTCCCCCCCTGTTCTCTCTCTCTCTCTCTCTCTCTCTCTCCTCTGTCTCTCTCTCTCTCTCTCTCTCTCTCTTTCTCTTTCTTCCCCTGACTCTCTCTATCTCTCTCCCCCCGGTTCTCTCTCTCTCTACCTCTCTCTCTCTCAGTCGTTCTCTCCCCTCTGTTTCTCTCTCTCTCTAACTAACTCTCTCTTTCTCTGATCTCTCTGTCTCTCCAGTTTTCTCTCTCCCCTGGTTATTTCTCTCTCTCCTTCATCTCTCTCTCTCTCTTTCTCTCTCTTCCCCCGACTCTCTCTCTATCTCTCTCTCAGTCGCGCTTTCTCTCTCTCTCTCTCTCTCTTTCTCCCACCCACTCCCTCCCCGGTTCTCTCTCTCTCTCTCCAATTCTCTCTTCCCCCCCCGGTTCTCTCTCTCTCTCTTTCTTCCCGATAGGGGACAATTTCAGACCTGACATGAAGTTAGCAGATCTGGGTCAGGGCTAAACAGGTTCGAGTCGTAAACGGGTCGACACAATAGACCGTTTAATAAACTGGTCGGGGTCCGGGTTTAGGGTCTGGACACGGTAGACCTGGGAAGACCCGTTTAAAATTCAACGGGTCGTGTCGAGTTGGGTCGGGTCGGGTCTACCCGCAATCCAAGACTATAGTATATGGTATTAGCGGGTCTATCGGGTTAGGTCGGGTAAAGTCGGATTGGGTCGGATCGGGTCAACTGAATAAACCCACGTGGTAAATGGGTCTAATGGGTCTTATCGAGTCTACCCGTTTATAAACAGGTCGAGTACGGGTTTAGGATTTAGACACGATTAGTTAAATGGGTCGGGTCCGGGTCTAGGGGTTTTGGACACGACCTGAAACTAGACACGAACCCGACCCGACAATACCCATTGCCACCCCTACTCCCCGGCAATGTTTTTAAAGTCGGACCGGAAAGGCAAATCGAAAAGGCATCCGGTTCGGTCCAAATAGGTTCAAACCGCTGGCTCAACCGTTTGAACTGCATAAAATAGGTTTTTTTAAGTAGATATTTACTAAATTCTCCAATGAAAATTTTGATTCTTGGGTTAACAAATCGGTTTATTGAAAGATCGAACCGAAACATGTTCCGGTTTCGGTCCTACCCGGTCGGACTGCCCAGTCTGGTCCGGTTTTCAAAACACTGCTCTCCGGTCTCTCTCTCCCCGTCTCTCTCCCCCCAGTTTTCTCTCTTTCTCTCTCTCTCTCTCTCTCTCTCTCTCTCTCTCTCTCTCTCTCTCTCTCTCTCTCTCTCTCTCTCTCTCTCTCTCTCTCTCTCTCTCTCTCTCTCTCTCTCTCTCTCTCTCGCGTGCGCGCACACGCGCTCCCTCTCTCTAACTAACTCTTTCTCTCTCCCACAATCGAGAAAATCTATGGTGTAACCGTAATACCAGATCACTGGTATCACAGGCAAATCAAATCGTTTAACACAACTATAATTGCATCATAGCCAAACGATGGCAGCCACCATAGATTCCTCTTTCTCTCTCCGTCTCTCTCTCTCTCTCTTTCCAAGGGTGGTAGGGGGAAACCCAAATCTTCTGCCCCATTTCTCTACCCCCAAGTCACAGCCCTACGTTACACCCATACCTGACTGGTGCATCGTACTCACCCCAACCGGCAGGCAAAGGGACGACAATGATCAGGTACATGTTGGTGCCTATGTCGCTGGTCCAATCAGAGTCGTTTCTTTGTTTGCCAGTTGGGATTGAGTGCGATGCACCGGTCGAGTACAGTGCAATGGACAGCTTTAACTTGGGGGACAAATAAATGGGGCTGAGGATTTGGGTTCGGGGGTTGGGGGGGAGGTGGGTGGCGATGCCCAAGGGCTGTGTTGCAGCCGAAGGCGGCCCGCTATAGTGTCAACAAGCACGGGCATTCACTAGTTGTGATACATAATGCATTCAAGTGAGTATTTTTTTGGACAACTTGACCCCCTGTACTATGCTCCTTCTGCATGTCACCACCTTCGTTAACTTAAATCCGTTAAGCTTAATTTTTATACCCCCTCCGTTAACTTAAATCCGTTAAGCTGGAGCTTGCTTAGATAAGTTATTTTTTTGTATTCTTCAATTGGGTTGCTCTTGATTTTCGAAAAGGTCAAAGAAAGATAGGTTTTTTTAAAAAAAATATTATTAGTTTTGCATGTTTGGGATTTATGTAGGGTTTATTGTGTAGTTTTTGTTGTATGATCTACGTCGAATGTAGGCTCTCTCATGTATAGATTATTAATGTCCTCAAAATATTATCACATACCTCAAAATATTACCATCATTTTTAAATTATTATTGCCATCTTTAAAATATTGCATCTTTTTTCAAAATTTTGTTACGCCCTCGAATTTTTTTTTTCCACCCTCGAAATCTTTTGCGCGCAGACAGGCACGTGTATTACTAGTGTATATACATTTGTCGGTTCGATTGGATTTAAGTCGGTTTTAAATTTATAAATTTGTCAACCGATCCAATTATATTGGTTTTTAAAAAATTCAATCCGATCCGATCCATTAAGTATGTCGAAACCAATTAAACTCGGATGATTTGGTTTGATCGATTTAGTCGGTTTGGTTTGGATAGACCAATCTGTTGAAATTTTGAAAAGTATTTTCCGTGAAAAAAAAAAAGAAGAATTCTGCTATTGGATAGACAGACGGTACTCGGAACGACCAGCCGATGATCTTGGCCGTCCAGTTGGATCTTTACGTGCTCCATAAAACAGGATCATCAAGCCGATTTCAGATGGACGGTCACAGTGACTGACCTCCAAATCACAGCACGAGCCTAGTCTCCCACCCTCTCGCGTCAAAGAGAACCGCGATACTATTTCAACGGTCGGGATCAGCACGGAACCCGAGATTTCTAAGAAACCAGAGAGCCCCTTCTTTCCCGGAGTCCGTCAACGACGAGGAGACGGAGAGGGGGGGGGGGGAGAGTTTACCCGCAGTGTGCAAAAGGAGACAGAGCTCTCCGATGGCGTCCTACCTCCCCCCTTCGGTCCCATCGAAACCCTAGATTTCCCTGCCGTCCCGGCTCTCCTAAGATTCGTCCGATATTCCTATCTGGCCATGCGACTCTGCATCCCCTCGAGCTTCCTCACGAGAGAGAAAACCCTAGCTTTGGCCCGTAACCCTAGGCGCTCTCAGATCCTCGCATCGGCTCGCCGAGATGCCTGCTGAGCTCCATAGCCCCAGCACCAGGGGCCTCCTCTGCAACGCCGGTGCCGGCGCTGCCGCCGGTACGCTGGAAAACTGCTCCCTTTTCTTGATTTTCTGATTCTTCCTTCGCTTTCGGTGAGCCGGACGATGGACTATTTCGTCTGATTTGTTGAATTGTGGGTACGGATTTTGGATGCGCAGGTGTGATAGCTGCAACTTTCGTTTGCCCATTGGATGTGATCAAGACCCGGTTTCAGGTCCACGGGCTACCCAGACTTGGTGGCAGCAGTATCAAAGGTGACCATCTTATCGTATTTGTACTGTATTTGGTTTCGGATCGATGGATGATGAGTATGGGATGCTGAACTGTTTTGCCACTCTTGGATGGGATACAAGTATGTTAACGTTTTGGTGCTCTTACCCACCGGGTGATCTTCGCGATTTTCCCCTCAATTCTTAGAAGATATATGCGAGGATCGCCGTTTCTTTTGTTACTCCTCATGAAGTAATTAACACTAGACGAGCGGGGCTGGTGAGGAGGGAAGAATGTAGAGAAACTCATCTCAGCCGAGGCCATGTTTTGGACGCCTTTGGTGAATTATATGGATCTTGATGAGAGATCTGGTGAGCTTACTCCAAGTCACAACCACCCTTGCACGTGTTGTGGATCCCCTCTAGACTTGTCCGACCACGATTGGTCAACGGAGATCAAAGCACAAACGATCCTCCAACGGATCAATGTGGAGCACAACCAATCGCAAGGAGAGAAAGTAAAGACAAAACAATCAGAGAGAGAGAGACGAGATTTATGTGGAAACCCTTGCTATAGAAAACCATGGGCGAAGATGATCGGACATTCCACTATAATGGAGAATCAAGAAGTTACATGCTCCACTCAACTTCAACGAGAAGGACTCCCTTCGCCTAAAGCACCTCCTCCCTCAAGAAACCTCACAGCCTCCCTTTCGAATAAGCAAAGTTTCATCTTTCTACCCCAAACCCTAGGCCTCCTTATATATAGAGGAATAGGTGTAACATAAGATTCCTCCTGAAATATGGATCCAATGACCAAAAACGAAACATAAAGCCGCAAGAAAGTAGCCCAAACTTGTGTCCAGGTCCGATTTCGCACAGGCGAATTGGCCCAGTACAACTGGTTTGCCCGAGCAAAATTGGCAAGAGTTTTGTCTCGGGGTTCCTGGCACGATTTCGCTTGGGTGAGTCGGCCTAGTACAACCAGGTTGCTCGAGCGAAATTTCCAGCACTTCTGTGAACCGAGCAAAATCTGGAGTCTGCATGCGGTTGGCCCCCGTAACAAGCCATTCATCATCAACATGTTCCCTTCACAAGCTGCAAGACCGAGGAAGTAAGGGCATCTTTGGATACACTCCGGAACCACCCAAAATCCCAAACAAAGGCGGAGAGCCTCTTTGGATACATACGGATCCCAAGAAGTGTTTCTTCGGAGAGCCAAAACATCCTCCTTAGAGCCATTTTCCCAGGTCTCAAAATCGAGGCTCCGGAGCCCTTTTTTGGGATTCTGAGATTCTAGGCTCCAAGAATTCTAGAATCATAATTCTATCAAAACCTAGCCTAATGTGCTACATAGATTGCTTGGATGTCTAAGAAGATAATGGCTTTGAAGGAAGATGAGAGCTCCGAACTATGGTATAACCTAGAAAAACGTAGTCCTTTTTTACATGCATATTTCCACTTCTTCAAAGTTCAAGGGGATTGGAAAGAAAATTGTGATGTCTATTAATGAGTTTAATCACCACCCCATTGGATTGATTGTAGTAAGGTGAAACAACTTTAAACAACTATATGATTGAACCACAACCAAGCAAATCAAATAAAAAGAAAACATTTTAGTGTAGAAGTCGGTGATCAATCGTTGTGATTAGTCATAGACTCACAATCCTAATAAAGCCAAATTGTATTGATTTAGTAATAAATATCGGTGAAACAACAATAAACAACTATACCATATATAGCACACGCATTGATGTAAGATAGACTAAGGGTTCCTACCAAAATCAAGTGTTCTTGCTTTAGGTGAATTTTTTGGTTTAGGAAAGTGTAGATTTTTAGGATAGCGGAGGGTTAATTTTGTCTTTTCACTAAGTTCAAAATTTCAGATTGTGATGGAACTTGGTGGGTAGGTTGGTATGGATGCTCCAACTTTTTCTGCTTTCATTTCTAAGTTTGATAAGTGGCATGATCCATCGGAATACGGACCTCCCTTATGTGGTTATGTTGGACGTGCGTGCTGGTGGAGGACGTCGCGAATCATCGTCACCATTCAGACCTAAGCCATAATACCTCGAGCTCATATGCTCGAGGACCTCCCCCACTGCCGTTGTTGGTGGCACTATAGACTATGGCTTGTAGCTGACGCTTTTATGAAATTCCTCATTTTGCATCCTCTCCCACTCAGACCTTTTCAAATCCTTCATCACTTCCCCGAACTGTGCCCTCATGTAATTATTATCGGCGTCGGATGGGTACTCGTAATCGTCATCCGAATGTTCTTCTTCGGTAGGTGGACGCTACAGTACCATCTCTCAGAATTCCTCAGCCTTCTCCTTCTTTGATTGTCTAGATTTGTCGGTGCATTTCGTAAACTCCAGTAGAGATAACTTGATCACTTTCGGAATGGACGGACATTGCTTTATGTCCGAGTATCCATCGATGAGGTGTTGTTTCGACCGTGAAACACCTCTGCCTCCTATCTTCTTCTCACAATAATACACGGTGACTTCTATGTTGAACTGCCCAATGGGACACCGTGCTGCCAACCCCGGATCATTCATTCCAGTATCCGAGGAGGATCGGGCATCCATTTGATCAATCGGCCAACTATAGACTAATCAATCGGCCAAACTGTAAATGTTCTATGGGCTAAACGACTCTCAAACGAGAAAACTCTAGGCTTTGATGGTCCTAATTGTATGTGCATGTGCGTTCCGATATCTTACGTTATTAACTTAACGTACGTGTGTACAAACAGTACAATATAATATATTTTTGAATGTCTAAGCTATTGTAATCCAAATGTATTTCTAAGTTATTGTAACCGCAAATGATTTTCTAAACTTTTTGTACTTGGCGACAAGAACCAACGAGATTCGGTGAGATTTGACGATTTCGG
Source organism: Chamaelirium japonicum (assembly GCA_947650365.1). Lineage (NCBI taxonomy): Eukaryota > Viridiplantae > Streptophyta > Magnoliopsida > Liliales > Melanthiaceae > Chamaelirium > Chamaelirium japonicum. The sequence continues at coordinate 112,187 of CANTAL010000421.1, read as the reverse complement.
TGAAATTCTGCGAATCTGATGGCGAAATCCAGCGAATTCCAACGAATCCGGGGGCAAGATCTGGCGAATCCCGATGGCAAGATTCGATGAATCTGAGGGCTAGCTTAAGCGAAATCCGGTGATTCTGGTGGATCCGATGAATCCAGGGACAAGATCCAGCGATTTCGTCGAAGTCCGCGTGAATGTGGCGACGAAATCCTGTAGCAAGATCCAACCCCTTGAACTGAAATCAAGTAGATTTCGATGAAGTCCGACGAAATTTGGAGGCTTCGGTCGAAATCAAGTGGCCTCGGAGTCCGAACAAAATGGGTTTGGTACCGACCTCATTAAAGACCCAGCCCCACCGAATCCAGCCCAGATGTTTCACGAAATCTGTGGGTTGGTTTTGGTCAAAATTACTTAAAAGCCCTCAAAACAATAAATTTTGCGAAAATTGACAACAAAATCAGGGACAATACGTGACTTCGGTGGGCCCCCTCGCTTTCGGTTGGAATCTCGCCGAAATGGACAAAGTGACCACGAAAGACCGAAACTTCAACGAAGTGGACACTGAAACCGGGGGACAACATGTGGTTTCGGTGAGCCCCCCCTGTTTTGGTCAAAATATCGACTATTTTTTTCGAAATTACCTCGAAATCCCAAAACTTTGCCGAAATCGGTGAGCCCCCCCCCCCCCCCCCCCCCCCCCCCCCTCGTTTCGCCCATGGCCAAAACCGAAATATTTCGGCAAAATTCTAGAATTTCGATCGGAATTTCAGTCCATGGTCAAAGTAGCTAATTAGTTTTTCTAGCGATATTACGAAGCTGCTAAGCCATTTATATATCTTTAGAATGTCTCATAAGAGTTCATAAAATCACTTCATATAGATGACACGGATTTTTTGATTGAGCTTTATGAAAGTTGGGAAAGTGGAAGGGCATTATTTGCTTTTGCTCTGTACTGGTGGGCTCTACGAAACTTGAATCTTTAACATTGTTTAAGAAGACATTGTGCTTGTACAACATTAAATATGGACGGTAGATGGGATAAGACTTTTGATCATACAACTGCTTCACATAAATGGGATAAGACTTTTGATCATTGTGCTTAATGAAAATTGGGGATTTAGTTGTTTAACAATCTGTCCCATAATATATGTTGGTTTTGATGTTAAATTTAAGGAAATAAATTTTAATGTATATAATGAGTTTGAAAAGGCATTGTTTCTTTGTAGTCTTTGTGAGTGAAATATATGAGACTATGACTTGAAGTTTATTAAAAGGACATTGCACTGTACATTCAATTATTGGACTATAGCTGAATTTAGCATCATTCGCCTCCTCTAGGCTACTGTTTCCATTTTTGAAATACCAGTTAATTGGAGATTTGTGACAACTGACAACTTGTACTTGTAAAGATTTAATGATCAGCATGCTGAGAATCATTGGAGACAGTAAAAACATCAATCTTTTTAATTCTATACCTTCTCAAAAATTTATTTGCGCATTGTGTATATGCAGGTAGTCTTATAATTGGGAGTTTGGAACAAATAGTCCAAAAGGATGGTGTACGCGGAATGTATCGTGGCCTTTCACCAACCGTATTAGCATTACTCCCCAACTGGGCAGTAAGTTGTCTTCTTTCCCATCACAGAATAATGGTGTTTTCTTTGTTTTCCATCAAGCCTTTGCTGCAAACTATCGATTTACATTCATCTTCAAAAAGTAGTATGCATCTTATGAACTGTGCAGCAAATAAAAAGTTCAGGAGGCCTCTGGAGTTTTTTCTACCTAGTTTTGTTCATAATATAATGTGATTAACATTTTACTCGTCTGCCTTTATATTTTTTATTTTTTGGAAGGTAATTTTTGTGTAACATGCACATGGGTTCTGGAAACAAATAGCATTCCATTTCTCGAGTTCTTTTTTAGAAATAGACATCAAGCTGATTATGGGGGGAATATTCTGACTTTAAGCAGCAAACATCATATAATCTAGCCGACCTCACTTGCTTGAGCTGGTAAACATACCGGGACTATGGGACAGCTGAATGGTTGAGCTGTATTGGCACTTAATGAAGGAGGTGCTCAATGCCCTCACCATTGGTTTGCATTGGAAAAAATTATATAGCTTGGTATGCTGCTAACGAGTCTGTCAGTGCATCTGACTTTCGGAAGAGGATTTTGAGCAGAAGAAGTTGGGCCATGTGTTCTATAATTGACAATTTAATTAAGTACAAAGTTTCAAGAAGTATTACATAGCTAAGAACCCTAGTGACCTACTGCTAACTAGCCTAACTTGGCTATGATCTTGTACAGATAATTATTTCTCACCAAATCCAGGACATATGCTGGTTACAGTTGACACTTGAGTGTAGTCAATTAGTCATTGCTATCATGTTTTGGCTGGTTCATCATTTTCTATGATACTTGCATCATGAACCTTTCTCGTATGGATGATTTCAATTGTATGTGACTTCATAAATATATAATGAGCCATTTGCAAACCTATTTCTGTAGCATAGGGCTAGGGCTTGTTACTTCTAGAACGATGAATGATTATTTAATTTTCCATTATTTAGGCTTAGTAATTAATATACATTATACAGAAGCATGTGCAATGCCTGTTTTCTTCACATATATCTAGCCATGTTACTTTCTCATATGATATTGGGTTATATAATTCTTTTCTCATCCTTTGATTTGGAGCATAACAAAATGTTTGAAAACTGAAAAGTATGCTGTCTGGAAGCCTAACACAAAATGATATCTTCATATTGTCCCACAAATTGAATATTAATGCAAAATTGGTAGATGCATGATTTTGGTTAATTATTTTTGTTTTTCTAGGTTGGATATCTTTTTCCTCTCTTGGTATATGTAGGTTGTGGGTAAAAGTAACCTTATCCTACGTATGAGCTAGTTGATATCCCTTCTGTTGAGATTTTAAGAAAATCTTGAAGAATCTTTTGATATCAGCTTTCATTTTTGAGTGTCTCATTGCCTTCAATTTTCCAGGTTTACTTCACCATCTATGAGCAACTCAAATGCTTGCTTTCTTCAAATGGTTAGTGTATCTGGTTCAGCTATGGTTGCTGGGAAGAATATAACTATTGCACTTTATCACATACTCAGATGAACTTTGTATTTTTTTAAGTAAATGGACATTGTAGCTAATTATGTTGCTATTGTATAATATTCAATGAGCAGATGGCAGCCATCAACTCTCTGTAGGTGCCAATATGATAGCTGCAACTGGTGCTGGAGCTGCTACAACTATAGCCACTAATCCACTATGGGTTGTCAAGACACGATTTCAAGTATGTCATGCTTGATCCCTGTACATTTTTTTATGTCATAAAAGTTTGTACATGTATGCATCATTGTTTTTGTAGTTAACATCAATATCAAATCTTACATGATGGAGGTTAACATTTCTATCATACTAGTAGAATATAAGAACATAAGTACTTAATTCATTACTTAACTATCTATATTTGGTACGAGATATTTATTTTCTCTCCTCCCCTGCATCCAATTGTCATTCTGCATCTTGTATTTGTTGAAGATTAGTCATAGTTACTACATAGCTATTATATTAGAGTATATCGGAATTGGACCTGTTTTCATGTTTCATGGTTCATATTAAAATGATTGAGCACTAGTGGAGATTGTCCTGGTCTTCTGCATCCAAACTAGTGGCTATCCAAATGAATTTGCTGACATGGCACTGGCCCACCCTGTCCCGCGGGTGACCAAAACATAAGGAATAAAAACAAAAAAATCTTTTGATTAAGTTCATCTTTTGTTTCATACTTTCATTACTTGTACAATATACTTCAATTCTTTTTTAATGCACTTTATACATCCTGTTCTATGAAATAAATGAGATTGTTACCTTTTTGCAAAGCATATTGGTGAATTTCTTAGGATCTGGTGAATTTCTTCGGATCTGTTAACTGAATTGAAAAAAAAAAACATGCTATCGCAGAATCACATATGCGATTGGCTCGTTGTACAGACCGCATACACTAGATTACATACATTTAAGTTGAGCAAGTGAGCAACCAACACAGTTGGCCACTGTGACGCCAAACGCCAATGAAGAGGGTCTACTGCTTGTTTGTGTCACACACAAATGCACTTCATTTGCACAAGAAACATTCATGTCCCTTGACATAGATGGTTCTCTCATGTTCAACTTTGTGAAGTACCTTGTGAAAAATCTAAATGGGGATTAGTTAGCCCCATTTACAGTCAGAATCTTTGCTGGTGTAACTTTGGGCTCCCTTTTCTTCAGACTCAAGGAATGCGCGCGGGTGTGGTACCATATAGGGGCACGCTGACTGCTTTGAGGAGAATAGCGCATGAAGAAGGCATTCGGGGTCTCTACAGGTTTCGTACTCTCTTTCTAATTGTTGTATAATGACATTTGCAATTTAGAACTGCCGATGTAGCCTAACCTTTCGCTGATTTACTGTGCTAAACAGTGGTCTCGTGCCTGCGTTGGCGGGGATCAGCCACGTCGCCATCCAGTTCCCAACTTATGAAAAGATCAAAAGCTACTTGGCCAAGCGAGGTAATACTACACCTAACCAAATCACAAAGAAAGACCTACAAAAAAAGAGGATAAATTACACTTGACCCCCCCCCTGAAGTTCTACCCCAAATTACTTGACCGCCCCTATAGTTCATAAACTACATTTTGCCCCCTTCAATTCAAATTGATTAGATAGAAATTACCAAATACAGGGATCGACTTGGAACCAGAAAACTACAGGGGGTTTATGTGATTTGGGCTGAACTTCAGGGGGGGTAAAATGGGAAAAAAATTTCTGCGTGGGGATTTCGCTGCAGATACTGAGTGAGGCATCTGGACCGTTGATGGAAGAATAGAGAGCCGTCGGATTATACTACATAGCCACGATCCGAGCATTGCACTCGTACTCTTTTTACATACAATCATCCCCTTTTCTCCTTCATATTAGGGAACGGTCCAGATGCTCACTCAACATATGCAGCGAAATCCCCCACGCAGCAAAAAAAAATCCGGTAAAGTGTAATCTATCAAAAATAAAAAGAAAATTGGATCTTGCTTCTTAATTCTCTGTACAATTTGTTGCATCCACTGATACATGTGTTCCTATCAGACAACACAACCGTTGACTCACTCGGTGCTGCCGATGTTGCCGTCGCGTCGTCAGTTTCCAAAATAGCTGCATCAACCTTGACATACCCACACGAGGTACTTCCGCTCGCTGTTCTTGGCTCCCCATCTGGACCACTCTTAGCAAAACAATCAATCGTGATTCGTGAATGATCACAGGTGGTGCGCGCGAGGCTTCAAGAACAAGGGCTCCACTCAGAGACGCGGTACGCCGGCGCAGTGGATTGCATGAAGAAGGTGTTCCAGAAAGAGGGCATCCCCGGTTTCTACCGGGGCTGCGCCACGAACCTGATCCGCACCACCCCGGCGGCTGTGATCACATTCACTAGCTTTGAGATGATCCACAGATTCCTGATGAACTTGTTCCTTCCCGACCCCTGTCCCCATACACTCTAAACACAGATTAATACTTGGACATTCATTGATGATTTGATTCAATATACCTTCATAGAAAGCGCCATCCAGGTGAGACCGAAGGGAATTTACACCATCAGGTCAGGGAGGGACAAAGGTGTGCCAGCCTTGCATGGTGTCCATTTTTTTTTTCTTTTATTATCAAACATCGTTCCGATGATACACAACATTCATAATGACGAAAGCTTCGACGAATCTTGTTGGGATTCTTTATTGGATTCGTGTACTGATACAGGCTTTGCTATTTATTAATTGACCCTGAAGTGATCTCACGTCTTAGGTTGCTGTATTTTGTGAAGAAAGGCTGGGAAAATGCGAAATTTACCGGGTTGATTCGAAATAAAGTTAACTAATTTGCTATATTAGTTATTTGTCAACATTTAAATGGAGCTATTTGTGAGTTTATCCCTAGGGGTGTGCATCGGTTTGAAAGCGACCTATTTAGGCAAAACCCAAACCGATCCAACCTTAGTTGGTTTTGAGGATTTTCAATACAATCCAAACTAAACTAAGATTGGAATCCAATCCAATTAAAGTCGATTTGAATTGGATTGGATAGGATGGTCTGTTTATTAGGATCTAGTTCAAACTTAAAAAATAATAATTGTTATCAAATCATTAGGTCTAAATAAGATTTTTAATTGATTTTGAGTCATCCTATAGTATTGCAATGAGTACGATTTTGTTCCAACCCCTTTAAAGAGGTTGGAGCATCTTGCTCTCTCATTGGTCCATTCCAAGGGTATGTTTGTCATTTCATACTGTTTATCATGGTGAAATGACCAAAAGCTCTCGAGATGGACCAATGAGAGAGTGGGATGCTCCAACCTCTTTGTGGAGGTTGGGACAAAATCGTTCTCGTATTGCAATGGTTGTTGGTAGCAAGGGTATATGAGAACATATGGTATATTTAATAAAATATTATATGCATATACATATGTTGGATCGGTTTAGGTCGGTTTTTAATTTATAAATCCGTCAACCGATCCAATCATGTCAGTTTTTTAAAAACTCAATCCGATCCGATCCATTGAGTGTGTCGAAACCGATCAAAATTGGTCGGTTTGGTTTGGTTTAGTCAGTTTGGTTTGGATTCTGCACACCCCTATAGTAAGTTTAGGGGGAATAGAGTGCAGTCTGCGTCGCACTCTGGATGGCTACGCAGGTTAACTCGGACTCAGAGAGTCGATGGTACACTCAGATAGTGTGTCGACCGAGTCCAAGTTAGAAGTTATGAACCCTAATCCCTGAAGGTTCCACCTTAACCACATCTCGTACAGTTCTCAAACCATCTCCTCGATTCACGAGACACAATAAGAGGAAATAAACAGTCCAAGTCTAATACGCTTCATGTGTGCTAGTGCACGGTAGTTGCGTATACGCATGTGCGTACTAGGATGTAGATCCGGAGTAGTGTGTAGACACACGAGGTCAATCCCTAACCTTAGTGAAGTTTACTACACAGGTGCAATGCACCGGTACGTGCTGCGAGTTGACTAGTTGACTTTACTAGGGGCATAATAGGCATTTACCGAGGGCACCCACGTAATAGTGAAAGCACTAGTCATAAGTCATTCGGGCACGTCATGTGTGTTCCCAATACGGGAGGCAACCAACTAGAAGTGTGGGGGTGCCTTGGAAAACCAAGGCATCATCACATACTACCATGGCCGCCCCTCACATAGGGACAAAGAGGCATGACCTACCCCTTCTAATTTCTAGGGTTTGCATTGCAAACTTAAAGAAGGGGGGGGGAGGGTTGGGAGGTGTTGACCAAAGAGTGGCCGACCACATGGGTCTAAAGGGGACCGGCCTACACATGGAAGCACAAAGAGAGAGAGAGAGAGAGAGAGAGAGAGAGAGAGAGAGAGGTTAGGGCGGCCCTAGCTTCTTGGAGAAGCAAAGGGGTCGGCCACTATAAAGGAGAAGAGAAAAAGGGGGGGCCGGCTACTAGTTGCAAAGCTTGGCCGAACTCCCTCCCTCCTCAAGGTCTCTCTCTCGTCTCTTGTCTCCTCCATGTGTGCGACATCGGACTTCATCCTCGCGAGTTGAATCAAATGCAGAGAAGGGTCGTTCATCGAAGGCACTAAGAGATCCGGGAGCGACGTTCCGTGTAACGTGTGAGATCAGATGAACATCGAAGGCTTCATCTTCTCGCATATCGTCATTCATCTTTGGGGGAATTCTTCCGTCTCCATCGACAAAAAAAATAATCCTCTGCGATTAAAAGATCCGCACGAAGGTATACATCGCTCCAACTCATAATCTAACGTAAACTCGAATTACATGCATACTAGTTATTCAATTCGCTAGATTGACCTGAGGATGTTCATTTCACGTGCACATACATGCACGCATATTAGTTTCAATAAAAGCTTTATCGTATAACATGCACCACGCACGGTCCTCCGACTAGCAAATCGCTTCTGTTGCGGGTCTCTACCATAGGATTATTTCCAACATTCCCTATACCATCCGGTGGTTGGGTTGCTTTCACCCACCACGCAAAAAGAGGGTGAACAAAATCGCCCTCGAATGAGTTTACAGACGAACAAAGTAGAAGGGCATGATTTGATATAGAGGACTGCATTCATCTTTGTTGCGCAAATTATAAACATAAAAGAACTGAAATGACACAACAGACTCCCACCGAACAGCGTACTGTGAGACACTAGTTGCCCTAAAAGGTCGGCTAACATCTTTACCCAAAAATCATAAAAAAAAATTATTTATCCAATATCCAGACAAAAAGAATGTCCCACAATTAAGACCAAATCCTGCAAAAAGCCCAAGAAATGAGATTCATATGAAAAAATAATCATATCCCAACATGTTGCTTCTTTTTTAATCTTTTTTTTTTCAATTTTATCGTGAATAAGATCATCTAAGAAGGTTTTACAGGTGGCAAATCCAAATTAGCGATGACAAAACAAACCTGCAGGAAGACCAAACAGAGAATTCAGATTCCCAAGACCATGTCCAAAGATCTTATTAATAAAATTAAACAGCATATGAATGCGAAACCATAGACATATGACCATGGTTCATGTATATACACAAGCACCCCATGGGTAAACATTATGCAGTCATAACTACAGTACAAGAGCATGCATAGCACCCACCCCCTCTTATACAGTTTGAGGTAAACACCATTTACTTCTGGCTATAATTCGAAAGCAAGGAAACGAGCAACTCAAGCAATTGTACACATCTCGTGAGCGAGATCGAGAGGGTTTTTTTTTTTCATTCATCTTTCTGAGGTAAAGCACGAGGAAGACTATTACCATTCAACGCGGCATGGTAGACTCGCTTCTCGGCCAGCCCGATTTCTGCAAGCTTTAAGTTGCCCTGCAGAAAGCCAACCACGGAAATAGATGTCACAAACATATAGATTCAAGGATGGGGAAAGATCGAGGAAAAACTCAAGAATCTCCATCAACAAGGATTCCTGGTCATCCGTGAACTCAGAATCTCTTACGTAATTTCGCAAGGAGAACAAAGCTAGCTCGGTACTAGGGGTGCAAATCGGGTCACGGGTTGGTTCAGGTTTGAGCCAACCCAAAACCGAACCGAACTAGTTCTGCTCTACCATATTGAAACCCGAACCAACTTGAATTAGACATAGACCCAAACCAACCCGACCCACACTAAGGTCGGGGCAGTTCTTAGGTCGTTAGTTGGTCTAAAAATTTATAGCTATTGGATATTTACTAGCAACTTAGCAAGCCAGAGGTCCACATTTAGGCTTTAAGCTTTTACCACACGTTTGGTTCTCTTGGTAGTTGGTTCTACGTTAGGAAACAACACACAGTTACTCGTGTGCTAGTGCGATAGCCCCCAAGTCACCCGTGACATATATGTATGTGGACTAATACATATGAGTTCGGTTCTCGGGTTGGATTGGGTTTACTGATCCCCAACCCCGAACCCGATCCATATTTAATCGGGTCCACAAAACTTAGAACCAAACCAACCCATTTGGCCAAAATACCCGAACCAACCCGACCCATTTAGGTCGGGTTGAGTCGGTTCTTGATTTTACCTGGCCCAAGTTGCACCCCTACTCATTACTGGGTTGTGACCGAGCCCTCATGAGATCGATCTTCTCGTATAAAGTTCACAACACACACACACGTGAGGGAGGTTGATCCCCTATTGTATGAAGCAACGAAATCACTGAGGAAATGGTACCCTATGTCTACTATTTATCCATGAATGGATGTGCAGCATATTTACATGCATGTGACCATGCAAGCATCTGGACCTAAATGATCGATATATTTGCATGTACATGCCTCCCCATTTAAACCATTGTCAACTCAATAGCCCATTACCTGTTTGAGAAGTTCCTCGTATTTCTCTCATAGGCAAGTATCTATCTATTATCTTCAATTAATTTCAAATTTACCAGCAGGGTATATATGTATATAATTTAAATAAGATCACTACATATAATAAAGATGAAAGGGATGATGTGTAAGAATCATTTGTTAAAGAAAAAACTACCGGACGGGACCACAAAAACAAAGTAACTACCAATACGGACCAGTTTGAAAAAATTATCAGATAGGACAAAAGTAGATCTTGAGAGCGTTTTGGAGATATAAAGAAAATGTTGAATACCTATATAGAAGAATAAAGACGACGTTCAAAATTGTTCTAATTATAGTGAAACTAAGATTATGAGTCACGCCATGAAATTATGGGAGATGGTGATGGAACAAAGGTTAAGAAAGATGACAAGAATTTCAAAGAACCAACTCCGATTTATGCTAGGAAGGTCCACAATGAAGCTTCTTTTCTTGTTGAGCCAACTGATGGAAATATTTAGAGAGAAGAAAAGAATCTACATATGGTTTTTATCGACTTAGAGAAGGCTTATGATAGAGTATCACGAGATGTGCTTTGGTGGACATTAAGGAGAAAAGGGGTTCATCAAGGTTATATTGAAGTAATTGATGACATGTATGAGGGAGCAATTACTAGTGCCAGAAGTAACTATGGCGACATAAATGGATTTGAGGTGTTTTCTCATAAAATTTAACAATGCATGGTACATGAAAACAATACATTTCTAGTATCAACAATAATAGAAAGATATAAATTAACAATTTTCTATAATATTAAATTTAAACAACGTGCAAAACAGGCGTCCAAAATATACTAGGTTGTATCTTCATAAGGAAACTCACTGCAATGTACTTGCATGCTCGTAAAACCTGACTTGGTCATGATCTAAACAGAATTGCTTGCTGGTAATCCACACGCCACTGAGATTGGGGCGCAACCAAAATGTATGCAAATTTCCTGAATGACATGCCATTACACCTCTTGGCCCTAACCCCAGTATCCAACAATACTAAATTATTATTCCTCTCCAATTCGCAGATTCTCAACTCTCTTCCAGCCTTCATTTTTTTCCCCTGTATTTTGATAGCCAACCAGCCCGTGAAGCCTCCATCACTATCCTAATACTTGCTCTCTTGCCAGCACCTCCAATTACTTATTGATGTTGAACACAACATGAACCTAATTTCATTCATGAGTAAATCACCTAGGTCTAGAATGTGGATTTTCAGCCGGGTAACAAAGAGGCTAGGCCTGGATCATGCCAGTTCCACACTTACGTGACTCAGCTACAGCTATATACATACTAGAATTTGTAAAGACCTGAACTTCATTATGGCTCATCCACATCATATTCTATGATAAAATTAAAACTTTAAACTAGCAGTGAAAAATAAAAGGAGAATAAAGAATAACATGAATACCTCCTTAGCCATTAACTTCCGAACATTATCAGCATAAAGTTTAGGATCCTCTTTCTCTTGCTGGGAAGGATAATATACAGGCAAACGGATAACCTCGATATGATTGACGAATTGACAAAGAAGCAACAACAGATGTCGCACCTGCATAAAAGAAGGAAAGAGAAAAGGGGGAACTTGTATAAAAGATATTATAAGAGTGACAACACAATCAATTAGATACCTAGTGCGTGCGAAAGGTTGATAGAAAACATTCTTTGATTAAAAAAGATGGAGAAGGATGAAGGAAGCGGAGGAAGAGGAGAAAAGGAGGAAGGAGAGAGAGAGAGAGAGAGAGAGAGAGAGAGAGAGAAGGGGGGGGGCAATTAATAACCATTAGTAATTGGTTAAATAATGTAAAATACCACAAAAGACATGATTGACAATTTTATGACCATTACTTTTTTTCTCTTAAGGAAATAATACAAAACATCATGCAAGCCATGTTATAATGTTACACTATACTAAAACAGAAGCCTCACACCCCAATGTTGCCTCGTGGAGCCACTTCCTGCACAACTTCTATGTTCCAGGGGAAAAACAGAGTACTGTAACAGCTACAGTACTAGATGAGAAAATAACAAGAGAATAAACTACAAATTGAAGAAATCAAATAGATCTAGTGCATGATAAAAAGAAACGCTTAAAGATGAGAGAGAGAGAGAGAGGGGGGGGGGGGATGACTTAATCTGATGGGGACATCGAGCAGAGCCCATGGCGCGTGTACGAGCGCAGGAGGCGCCACCTGAGTCTATGGCTCTGATCAGACAGCCTGCACCACCATGGATGATTGTATTTGTTTTTATTTTCTGCATTGTGTTATTTAGTCCCACCTCGACTTTCAGGGGTTTTCGCTTGTTATCGCAGGCCTTTATATAGGCCTGCCCATGGAACATGTAAGGACACTGAATAATGAAATGAAAAATTGTTTCTCCACTATTGTGTTGAGTGACAACAGGGTGAGGCGTGTGAAACCCCAATCCCAAACCCTAGGCGTGTGAAACCCTAGGTGGGTACTAGGCGTGTGAAACCCTAGCCCAACCCTTACCTTATTCCGCCTCCGTGCTCCGCAACCCAGCCACCAGCCCGCCTCCTCCTTTCCCCCGGCCCAGCCAACACCCTCCCCCCCCCCCCCCTTTCCGCCGCCCCTCTCCCTCCCTCCCTCTCACCCGACCGGCCCCACCCAGGTGCCGACCCCCCTTCCCCATCCCGATCCCCTCCTCTCCCCCTCCTGCCGTTGCCTACCCGAAACCCCCAGCCCCCACCCGATCCCTCCTCTCCCCTCTCCCCGCTGCCTACCCGAAACCCCCAGCCCCACCCGATCCCTCCTCTCCCCTCTCCCGGTTGCCTACCCGAACCCCACCCATTCCCCCGCCCGACCCTCTCCTCTTCCCTTCCCCTCCCTGCGGCTGCTACCCGACCCCAACTCCCCACCCGTTTCCTCTTCAGCCCCAGCCCCCCCCCCCCCCCCCAGCAGCACCAAACCACCCCCCTTTCCCTCCTTCACCACCGGCCCGGCACCCCCTCCAACCGCCTGCACCCCTCCCTCATCCATCACCCGACCCGGTCCCCAGTCGCCCGAGCACCCTCCTCATCCCCCATTCGGCTTGGCCCGATACCCCATCCCCACCTTCCCCTGCATAGATCATTGGAAGATTGAAGACGCAGAGAGGTGCCTCGACAACAACTCTCCCCTCCCGACCCGGAAGGAGAGAGCGTGGAGGAGTCTGTGAAGGGGCCTCGACATCAACTTCCCCTCCCGCGACTCGGAAGAGGAAGCGTGGAGGAATACGTGCCCACGCCATCATCAGCAACTCATATTACGGATTTCCCTCCTCGGCCAGGTACTATCGTGTTTTCACCAGATTGGTTCTCTAGTCTATTATCTTTGCCAACTGCTGCCCCATGGTGAGATTGAGTGTTCACCTGCCTGTAGCGCTGTTAATCTAGATATTGCAAGTAGGACTATTAGGATTGTCTTTTATCGCCTGATACAGAAATCGACCGGCATTGTTACAGTAGTTCCCCACGCATCTGCCCGTGTTCTTTATTTGAGTTAATTTTCTCGTGCGGTATCAACATTACTAGTAAGCCTTGCCTGCTCAAGTAATTAATAATATTTCGTTATTTGCATCGTTTTGCATCATTTTGGTATCAGAGCATGGTTGTAGGTAGGAACTGTCATGCATTAGTTGTACTGCATCTAGAAAAATTTTCTTTTAACTTTTGCATTTGATTGCCATATTTAACAAAAAGAAGAAAAAAAAATTCAGCATGCATCACGTTGTGAGTTTGTCTTTGCATGCCAACCTCTGAGGTAGGTCCTATCTGTTAGGAGAGTCGAGTGAGTCGGACAATATGGATCCTGATGTCTTAACTAGGGCACTTGCCGAGTTAGCCCAAGGAATAGCAACTATGAACCAGAACCTCACCGCTTGTCAGCGTGACACCAATGGCCGTTTTGACCGTTTGGACCAAGCTCCACCGCTAGCTCCACCACCCCTAGGCACTCAAGATTTTCGGCCACCTTGGCAGAACAATCAAAATCCGGGTAAACAGTATCTCCGGAGCATCAGGTTAGAGGTGCCCTCTTTCGATGGCAGGCACGATCCCCAATTCTTTTTGGACTGGCTCCAGTCCATGGACCGATACTTTGCCTGGTACCCTTTAACCGAACCGCGAAAAGTGCAATTCGCTGCCATGAAGCTTAGTGGACCTGCCAGCCAATACTGGACTAATTTAGAAGCCTTGAGAGCCGCCAAAACTCAGGACCCCATTGATACTTGGGTCGCCATGAGGAATGAGCTAAAAGGCAGGTATGTGCCCCCATCATATCGAGCCCACATATTGGACCAGTGGCACCAATTCACCCAAGGCAACAAATCAGCCAGGGACTATGTCACCAAATTCGACGAGTTCCTAACTCGCTGCAACGTCCTCAGAACAGAAACCCCTGCCCAGGTCCTGGCACGTTTTCGATCAGGTTTGAGAGAAGACCTGAGAAGTGAGCTCCTTGCCCGAGATGTTACAGAGTTGGAAAGAGCCTATGCCTTAGTTCAGAACCTCGATAGCATTAGGTCCAACCATTTCCATCGGGATCAAGATTTCCGAAGCAAAGTCCCTCGGCCTTTCTCGGATAGCTACCTAAGTCGGCCCTACCACAACGAATCTCAATCAAGAGCCGACTCCACCAGTAGAAGCACTGAGAGAGACAACCATGACAAGGTCCCTGAGAAAGATTTCTTCAAAGTTAGTCCCCTTATCACGTGTTGTAAATGCCAAGGCTACGGACATGTGGCCGCAAACTGTGCAAGCCATGTCAAAGTCAACATCATTGATGGCAATCTCATTGAAGTGATAGAGGCTAAAGAAGATGGAGACTTTGATGAGGATGACGAAGCCATCTTGACTTCCCTTAAACCAATGTCATCTCCCTCCATGTCAGTTGTTAGGTGCGCCCTGTCTCAACCCAAGGACAAGAAGGTCAAACTGGGTCCCTGCCAACCTAAGAATAGTCAGGCCGAACAGCAATCAACGCTAGCTAAAAAGATTTTCAAGGAGCATGATTCGGTCCTAATCTTCGTAGACCGATTTTCTGAGGTGACCCATTTCCTCCCTTGTTCCAAGACGTCCGATGGCGTCATAAAGTTACACGGATTGTCTGAAATCATGCCCAACAAGGATGTCAAGATCACCAGTTTTTGTTGGAAAATCCCATGGCACAAGCTGGGCACTAGGCTCCAGTTCTCCACTACCGTCCATTCCCAGACCAATGACCGGACTGAAGTTGTCAATAGGAGTCCGGGAAACCTTGCCCGTACCTTGATAGGTGAACACGTTAAGACTTGGGATCTGAAACTGTCAGTAGCCGAGTTTGCATATAACACATCTGTCAATAGGTCCACCGGTGTGAGTCCTCATGAAGTCGTGCATGGGTTCAAACCTAGGCAACCAGTCGATCTTATTCCCATATCTGAGCATCATAAAATTTCCGAGTCTGCGTCTGCATTTGCATCACATATGCATGAACTACATAAAGAAATCAGTAACAAAATTGAGCAGAGCAATGCTGACTATAAATTACGAGCCGATGCCCGAAAACGAGCTCAACTTTTTAACATCGGGGATTATGTGATGGTCCGGCTCCGCCCGGAACGGTTTCCCCCGGGGACTGTGAAGAAACTACATGCACGCAATGCCGGCCCCTTTCGGATCCTAAGGAAGGTAAATGACAATGCCTATGTCATTAACCTACCTGAGGGTTTTGGCATTAGTCCGACTTTCAATACCGAAGATTTAGTGGCCTACAAGGGCCCAAATTTCAACCCTATTAACCCTCTGGTAGAGCCTACCCTGGATCCTGTTTCTGAGAGCAACTCTTTACCTCCACTACCCCAAAATATCCCAAATCCCACAGCAGACGGCATTGATAAAATTCTAGATGACGAAATCGTCTCTGGTAGAGATAGTGGAATCCGACGGTACCTGGTTTGCTGGAAAGGAAGGCCCCATTCTGAGGACGCATGGATTGAGCATCAGGGACCCCAGCAGATGGACCCAAACCTGCTGGAGCTGTACGAGAGCCGCATCGAGCCTTACTCGACGGAGTCGAGTTCTCTCCCACCCCGGGAGAATGATGGGGACATCGAGCAGAGCCCATGGCGCGTGTACGAGCGCAGGAGGCGCCACCTGAGTCTATGGCTCTGATCAGACAGCCTGCACCACCATGGATGATTGCATTTGTTTTTATTTTCTGCATTGTGTTATTTAGTCCCACCTCGACTTTCAGGGGTTTTCGCTTGTTATCGCAGGCCTTTATATAGGCCTACCCATGGAACATGTAAGGACACTGAATAATGAAATGAAAAATTGTTTCTCCACTATTGTGTTGAGTGACAACAGGGTGAGGCGTGTGAAACCCCAATCCCAAACCCTAGGCATGTGAAACCCTAGGTGGGTACTAGGCGTGTGAAACCCTAGCCCAACCCTTACCTTATTCCTCCTCCGTGCTCCGCAACCCAGCCACCAGCCCGCCTCCTCCTTTCCCCCGGCCCAGCCAACACCCTCCCCCCCCCCCCCTTTCCGCCGCCCCTCTCCCTCCCTCCCTCTCACCCGACCGGCCCCACCCAGGTGCCAACCCCCCTTCCCCATCCCGATCCCCTCCTCTCCCCCTCCTGCCGCTGCCTACCCGAAACCCCCAGCCCCCACCCGATCCCTCCTCTCCCCTCTCCCCGCTGCCTACCCGAAACCCCCAGCCCCACCCGATCCCTCCTCTCCCCTCTCCCGGCTGCCTACCCGAACCCCACCCATTCCCCCGCCCGACCCTCTCCTCTTCCCTTCCCCTCCCTGCGACTGCTACCCGACCCCAACTCCCCACCCGTTTCCTCTTCAGCCCCAGCCCCCCCCCCCCCCCCCAGCAGCACCAAACCACCCCCCTTTCCCTCCTTCACCACCGGCCCGGCACCCCCTCCAACCGCCTGCACCCCTCCCTCATCCATCACCCGACCCGGTCCCCAGCCGCCCGAGCACCCTCCTCATCCCCCATTCGGCTTGGCCCGATACCCCATCCCCACCTTCCCCGGCATAGATCATTGGAAGATTGAAGACGCAGAGAGGTGCCTCGACAACAACTCTCCCCTCCCGACCCGGAAGGAGAGAGCGTGGAGGAGTCTGTGAAGGGGCCTCGACATCAACTTCCCCTCCCGCGACTCGGAAGAGGAAGCGTGGAGGAATACGTGCCGACGCCATCATCAGCAACTCATATTACGGATTTCCCTCCTCGGCCAGGTACTATCGTGTTTTCACCAAATTGGTTCTCTAGTCTATTATCTTTGCCAACTGCTGCCCCATGGTGAGATTGAGTGTTCACCTGCCTGTAACGCTGTTAATCTAGATATTGCAAGTAGGACTATTAGGATTGTCTTTTATCGCCTGATACTGAAATCGACCGGCATTGTTACAGTAGTTCCCCACGCATCTGCCCGTGTTCTTTATTTGAGTTAATTTTCTCGTGCGGTATCAACATTACTAGTAAGCCTTGCCTGCTCAAGTAATTAATAACATTTCGTCATTTGCATCGTTTTGCATCATAATCACTGTTAGTAATTGGTTCAAACGACATAAAGGAAAATACCACAGAAAACATGATTGAAGAGTTCAAATGCAATAGGCTTAAGGAACAAATATCTTAAAATATATGTTAATTAATCATGATTAGTAATTAGAACAAAATAATGTAAAATACCATGGACGACATGACTGGAAATTTTTTTTTTGGGGTACATTAGACAGGTGGTCCATTACATCATGAACCCAAAGTCCTCAACCATGAGGGCCTCAAGGGCGGGAGAGAAACCGGCCTCCTAGTATCCCCCGCCACCCTTCACCCTGGCCTTATTAGCCAACCAATGGACAACGCTATTACTCGTTCTTGGGATCCAATGGATAATTACCTCCTGTAATTGAGATCCCAGATGTGTAAGCAAGCAACAATCTGTGAACGTATGTCTTCGAACCCGCCTCAGCCAACCACTAGCACATCTTTCGCTTGAGAAGCATCAGTCAAGACCACAACCTTGCTACATTTTCTCTTCAGTAGTTCACTCAAAGCTCCATGTATCGCGCCCAACTTGGCTTGAAGCGGAGGTAACCCGATAACATGAGGAGATTGCGACGCAAACCATTCTGGCTGTAGTAGTCAGCACCCAAGCCCCGCTTGCCAACTCATTCGGTTGCCGGAAAGATCCGTCGATCTACATAATGTACTGTCTCCCTTCGTCGAATGGTGACCACTTCGCTTTTGCCACAAACCAATGAACAAATTGGTTTACACATGTGAGCCCATGCCTTACCAAGGCACTGCACGAAGGTACATGCCGACCAAATATTGTCACATCTAGCTTTCCAATGCTGCCATACCGCCATCGCGACCACCTCACTCGGCAAATGATCCCCCCCCCCCCTTTTCCACTCTTGGATTACTCGTATGTAACACATCAGTGTGATTGAAATCTAGGCTAGTAATATTACGTAGGCACTGCCCAAACTTGTCAGCTCTTGTACACAACCAAAATACATGCTCGATATCTTCCGTCAAGTCTCCATAGCAAGGGCAACTCCCAAAGCCCATTTTAATGCGTGCTCGCAAAAGATCAACAGTCGACAGCGCCCCATGCAAAAACTTCCATAAGAAAAGATGGACCCGTGGCGAAACACGAAGGTTCCACAAACTTGCCCCCCTCCACTTAAGTTTATGTACAACAAAAGAGTATTGGACCCCCCGTAGCGTACCCCGCATACTCACATATTTGGACCTCAACCCCGCCGACTCGGGACACAACTGCTAAATCCGTTTTATCCGCCACCGCCAACTTGCAAATGCCTGACTTCCTCTCCATTGAAGCCACGAGTCAATCTCCACCTGGTATTTAGCCCATATCCATCGAGCGTTGACCTGGTTATATGATAACAAATAGCATGGTTGCAATATCATGTTGAGTTTGAATGTTTAACAAATTTTGCACCTGTAACCCTCCCTGCTCACGATCAAGATTTATGGTATCCCAAGCAATGAGATGCATGTGACATCCCTACTTTTGGTGTCCCCACAAAAAGTTCCAACCTATCCGATCCAATTGGTTTAGCACCTCCAAAGGTAGCCCCCCATGAGCCCATTAAGTGCACTGGTATGGCAATTAGCATCGACTTCAGTAATACCAAACGACCTGCCTGCGATAACAATTTGACCTTCCATCCCGATAACCAAGATTCCATCTGGCTAAGAATATGGAAGGAACCATTTGGAACTTGACTCCCATGACAAGGAACACCCAGATGAATCCACGGAGTATGCTCCTCCCGCATCCCTAAAACCTTCCCCACCCTCTTCCGCATTGTCATGCTCACACATTTGGAGTATTTCATGCTGGACTTCTGGGGATTGACTCGCAAACCAGTGAATTTGGCGACCTTGTCGAAGACCTCACGAATCCCCCACGCATCAACCCCCGTCGTCCGTGTAAAGAGTTACGTCATATATCGAATCCATCAATGTCCCTTGTTCGAAGGCTCCACTCAATTTTCCAGTGGAAAACTTGTGCCACCAGTAGAAAAAGGAAGGGTCATAGGGGGTCCCCCTGCCACAGCCCACAACTCGGACGAAATCTCTCAGTGTCTTCCCCATTGACCAACAAACTCGTCGTCGACGTACGCACACATTGCATTACCCATGTGATCCAAATCAAATGAAATCCCATGATAGCAAGGATTCGTTCCAAAGCAGCTCATTGAACACGGTCGTATGCCTTCTCCAAATCAACCTTAATCGCCATTGCCGCCCAACAAAGAGGAGCAATGTGTAAAGAGTAGAGAACCCCTTATGCAAGGATCATATTATCCCGAATGTGCCTCCTCGAGATGAAAGCATATTGTTCCTCCAGTATGATGGAGAGAATTACTAATTTCAACCTATTAGTCAAAATTCAGGAAATGAATTTATACCGTTGATTGCACAAGCTGATCGGCTTATACTCTGCCAGTCCCTTCGACGACGAGGATTTAAACAAGGTTTGAGAACTCGGTTTCGGTCTGACCCCCGGGGATCGTTTCGATAGTTTCGACGATTTTGGTTGGAATATCAGTGGTTTCGGTTTCGTGTTTTTAAAACAGTAAAAAAACAATTTAAAAAGTAGAAAAATTAACTATTCTTATTTTTCTTGATTTTCTATATTTTTTTGTAATTTTTAGTAATTTTTATCCATTTTTCCCTATTTTCCCCTATTTGTTTCCCTAATTTTATACTTTAAAAATTACTTTTGACTTTTTAAGTTTATATATATTTTTTCAAATTTTTATTAATATTTTTTCCTATTTTTCTAATTTTTTTCTGATTTTCTGTATATTTTTATTAATTTTACTATATATTTTAAATTTTTAATTTATATAATGTTATACATATATTATATTTTATAAATCATAAATTTTAATTTATAAGTTATTATTTATATGCATTATAAATTATAACTTATATATTATATAATATATATAACTTATAACTTATATAAATTATAAGTTGTAAACTTATAACAAAGGGCTAGGTTGGGCCACGGGTTAGGGTTTTTGAGCGACCGAGAAGGGGAGAGAGAGAGAGAGAGGGGCGATGGCAGCGATCGAGCGGGGCAATGATGGCGATCGAGCGGGACGGCAGCGGCAGTGGCGACGGCAGCAACAGCAGTCAGCAACGACGAACTTTTTTTCTCTCTTCTCTTTACATCAAAGATCTAATGAGGGGCCACCTAGTTTCATTTAAAATTGTTAGGTTTCGTCGAAAACCACCAATCCCTACCAATTTATGGCCGATCCGGTCAATTTTTGACCAATCTGACGCAATTCTCCGAAACTAGGTTGTTTCGGTACCGGATCCAGCCGAAACTGATCCTATCCGGCCAATCCGGATCGGTTTCGGACAAAACTTTAAACCATGGGTCTCACCTTCTCATTTATTTGTCACTCATGTTCTTCAAACTAACCTTACTTTGGTTGCCTTTGTCTTATAGGCAAATAAATACTCTGGTAATTTTACAACACTTCCTGTTATGCATCATGTTCACATAAGTCATTTCACCTAATTAGCAATTATTATCTTAGTTTCTTGAGATTCTAGAGATTTGTGAGAAGCCTTCCTGTTATGTATCATGTTCACATAAGTCATTTCACCTAATCAACAGCTATTATCTTTGTTTCTTGAGATTCTAGAGATTTGTGACAAGCCACACCCACATCATGCACATCAGCTTATTGCACATTGATAATCTCTACACCCGCTTCCTCATTGACCCTTCTCATCAAACTTAGCTACTGTCCTTCCCATGTAGACCTTATGCTAGCTTAATATAATTCTTTATGGACTACCATGTCTTCCTTCCCATGTAGACATCTATTGCTAGATTTCTACAATTCTTATGGACCACCTTTAGAGACAATTTCTATCTACAACTTCACATTATTGATTCATACCTTTCCTACCAGTTAACGTGCTGTTTGTCACCTTCTCCAACTATATTATGATATTATCTTATTGCTCACCAAATTCACTCCTAGCATGGAGTCTTATACCATTGTCACCATTTTGAAGGACCATTCATTCATCTAGGCTGCCACTTGAGGCTCTCCAGACTTTTGATCTTTTCTTAGGCCGCCTTCAATGCTATCAAAACCACATATGTGGTTTATGCAATTTGGTTTCCCAAACCATATGTAATCTCATATGGGCATGCAATTTTGATTTTCCTGAACTTAAGTTGAAAGAAAAACTTACAATGTAATGGCCTATGCGCCTATGCTATCGCATCGAAGTATATGTGGTCGCATATGCACCAAACTGCATATGTGATACCCTTGGTGCATATGTGACACCCGCATATGCCATTCGGGAACATGTGGATGCATATGTCATCGCATGTTTCTTCTTTCTGGTAACCAATCAATCATGCATCATGTAGCTCCTCAGAGTACCTTTAGCTCACCTCAACATATGAGTTGTCACTGCATTGCACTTTCCTGAATTTTGCTCATCACTTACTTGAGCTTCTCATACTTGGCCAAGGCATCAAGCCTCATCGCCGTTGGTTCTTTGGATTTATCACCTTGGCCATTTCTTCCAGCTTTTCTCAAACCTTTGTTACTACACTGCCACTCTTAGGCTCTCCTTGTGAACGTATATAGCACACATTATTGCCAAATTGTCTTCTCGTACCAAATTCCTTATAATTCACTTTGAGTTTGAGGTAAGGCAATAAGTAAAATAGCATGAACAACAGTTAAAGCACATGTTTAGCATGTCGTCCAATTGTCTATTATATTTTTTTCTAAGAAAGAATTACTACTTTTTATCCTGTCCATGTGCTCTATATACTCATTGATGTAGTCTTTTTGGAAGTAATAGCTACATGCCCCAATGGAATTTGCTAAAACTTCCAACACTTGGTCGTCAACCTATATAGAGTCAAAGTAAAAAAAAACACCTGGAGGTTTGGATGGAAAAATGTGAACTTCAAAGTGGGATTTTGGTGATCTAGAAAAAATTCCTTTTAGGTGATGAATGTACAAAACAAAATGTCAGCATGTGAGGCATCAAGCATAAGGCTTGTTCTTTTTAATGCCGGTTCCTTATAGATTCCGTAAATGCAACAACACATAACATCCTTCAAAACGTTGCACATATCTTCATCATCGGAACAAAATCAAAGTAATAGGCCAAACCTCAAGACCTAAATTCAGCAGTTGAATGAGATTTCTCACCCCGGAAATGGAGTCCCATGCTGGACTAAATCTTCTGTAAGGATATCTTAGAAGCACTGGAAGCACTGGAACTTTTGCTAGAAAGGCACCCGTCTTAAATGGAAGAAGGTAATCTCCATTGGTGGTTGTGCCCTCTGAAATTGACAAGAAGGATAGTCAGACCACAGGGTAAAGTTATATGAAAAGTATAGCTCAACTTAGGGGAGAAAAAAAACTGCACTAATCAATGAATTGGAAGGAAACCAAATGAAGTTAAGATCATTTGATGCCTGTCATTTGACTTTTCCATATAGAATCATGTAGGATAGTATACAAACATGTATAATATATTTATTGAACACAACGATCATCAAACACTCAAATCAGTAAGTTGCATGGAAACTTGAATCATAATTCATAACTGGTCTCCACATACCAAAATGAAATTTCTGACAAGAAAAAACAACCTGAACTCGTACAATGAATTATTAGTAACCACTATCTTCCACATTAAACCAGAACCCTTCAAACTTACCACTACTGTACAGTGATAACATCTAGAATACAGGATAATGACATTTAAGGCACTGAAATGTCATTAATATGATGTTTCACTAATATTTTTAGTTTGTTCACATACAATCTACTGTATCGTTTCTAGTTTACATGAGCAACTCCTCTCACCCTGTTTTACTTTGGGTGAACATTATGGTCAGTGCAAGCGTCTAGTAGTTGGCTTTCTGATTTTCTGGGTTTCATGTACAGCTCTTCACTTCTTTGCTTGCAAAGTGAGAGTCCGGACCAACTGTTAGTTTTAGACACAATGTATTTATTCTTCTGTTTGTATATAGATATCTAGATTTAGATGTGATATACAAAAAATTAGTAATTGACATGCGCAATTGCAACAAATCAGAAACAGGCTTGGCACATTAGAGATTAAGATTATGATTGCATTAGACATGTGAAGTATGCACATGATCTAAATTTTAGTGGAGTATCTTTCATCACCAAGGTTAAGTTGTCCTCAACAAAGGGATGGATGGGTTGTTCTATTATAAAATCAGGGGTTCAAAAAGAATAGGTAATAGATGTCCAGATAAACAGTAAAATAAATATCAACAAGGAAGTCTAAACGCTGGAAGAAAAGGATATTTTTCAGGGCCTACTGTTAATGGATAATGAAGTTGAATAGGTTTAGGGGTAAAGGGATAAAAGTTCACAGGGTACCCATACACTTCTGTTTCAGTATGATTTAAAGAAGAAAAAAAACTAAACATAAAAAGAACAACGGGGAGGAATTTAGGAAGAGCCTATGATGCCTGTATAAAGTGTGGGATTCAGGAAGATCTACAGGGTGATCTACATATTTACATAATTGTGATCAGAAATGAAAGCAACACGAGAGACAAACTACATATAAGGAGCGGTTGAAAAGAACTAAGACATAAAGGAGATGAAAGTAAAAGAGAGAACGTGAGAAAGCAGTGCCAAACCCTACCTTCTCTATTATTCTCCAAAGTTTCTCTTCTCACAGCTGGCCTGTTCACTCTACATAATAGATGAACCGGCTACTTTATGACAATGGTTGGGTTGTACAAGGACCTCTAAAACGGATAAAAAAGAATAAACAAAAATATTACACATATCACAATACAAATAAATAGAACATGAAAATACAAGTTTAGGTTGGTTACATGCTTCTCTATTTCATCATCATCCCATCAAGGCAGGCTTGACTATAGGGAAGAGTGGCAAGAATTTTCTAGCTGAGCCTGATGTCAACCCTCTAGAATTGGTACTAAAAATATGACGAAGGCAGATAATCGACAAGAGAGGGACACCCGAAAACACCTAAAAAGGCCAATTATTAGATTTGGAGACTTACCTTGTTGCCTACAACTAGAGCTCATGCAACCAGCGAGCAACCCTATAAATTCTCAGAGATTTGGAGACGTACCTTGTTGGCAGTGTTTCCTAGGCACCCCGCTTAGACCGCCTGAGCGCCTAGTCGCTTGGACAATTTTCAGATTTTTTATTGTAGCTTTTATTGGGAAAATGCAGCCACTCAGAGACGGTCTTCATGATGATGGTTTAACATGATATCTTGTTATTGAGGCTAGTGGAAACATGATGGGAGAAGGCAAAGAGGAGAATCAAGCACACAACCACAAACACTTGAAGATGCTGAAGTTTGTGGTGACTCTTATAGGGGGAGTCATGTTTCAAATGAAATAAACCTTAATGGAAATGGTGATGATAATTCTGATGTTTTGATTCTTGCTTACATTTTTTGTTTTGATCCGTGTTAACTCCATCTTATTGAGCACTTAAAAAAATCTCATTTTATATTCTTTACTAAATTTTTGTAGATACGAAGAATAGAAAGACATAAAATTAGCATTATATATATCAAGTGCGATCATGTTGGTTTACCATGTTCAATACATATGTTACACACTTACACCTCTTTCAATTCAAAGGTTTCAGTTCAGTTATTTTCACAAATTTTTGTACACATTTTAACTATTTGTTTCTATTATTCTACAATGTTCATAACATATGAAACAAGTATACAACTCATAATATAAATGTTATAGTCGTGATACCATGTTCATTACATATGTTACACCTCATCCCTTCTATATAATATGCATAAATCTGCAAAAATAACTGAACGAAAACATTTGAGTGGAAAGAGGTGTAACATATATATTGAATATGGTAAACCTACAAGATCGCACCAATATGACCGTACTTGAGGGGTCCTCTCTCTCTCTCTCTCTCTCTCTCTCTCTCTCTCTCTATATATATATATATATATATATATATATATATATATATATATATATATATATATATAGGACTGGGATCCGTTGACAACACAAAATGGGAGGTAAATTTACCTCACATTTTAAACTTGATTCAATCGGTGGATAGAGGTTTCCGAATTTGCTGATTTTTTGTCAGGATGATCAACATGAAAAAATCAGCAAATTCGGAAAATTATAAGGGCGTCAAATGTGTTATTCAAATTAACGGTTCAAATAGATGGTTCAGAAAAGCTTGATTCAATCGGCGCCCTTAGAAGTTTCAGATTTTGTTGATTTTTTGTGAGGACGATCACTATGGCAAGTTGACCATCCTCACAAAAGATCAACAAAATCTGAAACTTCTAAGGGCGCCGATTGAGTCAAGCTTTTCTGAACCGTCTATTTGAACCGTTAATTTGAATACCACATTTGACGCCCTTATAAGTTTCCGAATTTGCTGATTTTTGGTGAGGATGATCAACTTGCCATGTGGCAAGTTGATCATCCTCACAAAAAATCAGCAAATTCGGAAACCTCTATCCAACGATTATGGCAAGTTGTAAGTGGGAGGTAAATTTACCTCCCATTTTGGGTTGTCAACGGATCCCACTCCATATATATATATATATATATATATATATATATATATATATATATATATATATATATATATATATATATATATATATATATAGAGAGAGAGAGAGAGAGAGAGAGAGAAAGAGAGAGCAGTGATACATTGCGGCCGGGTAACGTGCGGCTTAACGTGCAGCCGCTAGCCACCCCCTTCCGGGGCATTTTGGGAATTTTTTTTTTGGGGGATTTATCACCCATCCTTGGATAGCACACACAAAAAATTTCAGCCCGATCCAAGCCCTGTAGGCCGTCCAAATGTGATCGACTTTTATCGGTCGTTCATTTTTGTCGTCATTTTGATCAACACATTTGGACGGTCTACAGGGCTTGGATCGGGCTGAAATTTTTTGTGTGTGCTATCCAAGGATGGGTGATCAATCCCCAAAAAAAAAAACCCAAAATGCCCCGGAAGGGGGTGCCGCACGTTAAGGCCCCACGTTAACGGCCACAATGTATCACTACTATATATATATATATATATATATATATATATATATATATATATATATATATATATATATATATATATATATATATAGAGAGAGAGAGAGAGAGAGGGGAGCATGACTTTGTTTGCCCATGCATTGTAGGCTTCAATGTATGGTTCTCTATTAACATACATAGAGGTTTCTAAATTTGCTAAATTTTTGTGGAGATGATATCTATGTTGAGATGATCATCCTCACAAAAAATCACCAAGTTCTGAAACCTCTAAGTATTTCAAATAAGCTCATCAAATTAACGGTTGAAATGGACAGACGATACAGCTTCTATCATTTTGATACACCTAGAGGTTTTAGAATTTGTTGATTTTTGGTGAGGGTGATCACCTTGCTATAGATAGCATATCCACCAAAAATCAACAAATTCTGAAATATCTTGGTCCATCAAAATATTAGAAGATTTATCAGTCGTCCATTTCAACCGTTAATTTGATAAGCTTATTTGAAATGCTAAGAGGTTTCAGAACTTGCTAATTTTTTATGAGGATGATCATCTCAACATAGATATTAGTAAATTTAGAAATCTCTATGTATGTTAATAGAGCAGCATACATTGAAGCCTTCAATGCATGGGCATACAAAGTCACGCTCCCCTATATATATATATATATATATATATATATATATATATATATATATATATATATATATATATATATATGGGAAATGCTAGTTTACTCCATGGCGTAGACTACTTACCTACTCCATGGGATAAATAAACGCTACATGGCACTTTTTAATCGGGTTTTTTGTTGACGTATGATCAATCTAATATGGATAGAATAGGATTATGAAAAAAAATCTGAATAAAAAAACTTAAATCAACCCAATCAAGTTAAAACAAATTTAACAGTAAACAGTGCATCGTAAAAACGAAATTTATTTTGTTCCTAAAAATGCCACTTGACATGTGTTTTTCTCAATTTTTTTCCTTGATAATTGCTGGGAGGGGTGAACCTAACTTGAACAAGTCTTTAACTCTGGTTAAAAAGTGCCACGTGGCATCAATTTAGCCCATGGAGTAGGTAAGTTGCCTACTCCATGAAGTAGACTACCATATATATATCGAGAGAGGAATGTTACAGTGAGCTGTGAGCTACGGGTGGAGAAAATGAGCTGCCCTCATTTTGATCCCCCTAGGAGTTTTGGAATTTGATAAAATTTGGTGAGGATGTTATCTAGGATAAGATGATCATCCTCACCAATTTTCATCAAATTCCAAAACTTCTAGGGTCATCAAATGGTAAAAGCAAAATTAACGGTGACTGCGGACGGTAGATAATGCTTCTACCATTTGATGACCCTAGAAGTTTTGGAATTTGATGAAAATTTGTGAGGATGATTATCTTATCCTAGATAACACCCTCACCAAATTTCATCAAATTCCAAAACTCCTAGGAGGATCAAAATGAGGGCAGCTCATTTTCTCCACCCATAGCTCACAGCTCACTGTAACATTCCTCTCTCTCTCTCTCTCTCTCTCTCTCTCTCTCTCTATATATATATATATATATATATATATATATAAAGAGAGAGAGAGAGAGTAGTGATACATTGCAGCCGGGTAACGTGCGGCCACCCCCTTCCGAGGCATTTTTGAAATTTTTTTTTTGGGGATTGATCACCCACCCTTGGATAGCACACAAAAAAAATTTCAGCTCGATCCAACACCTGTAGGCCGTCCAAATGTGATCAACTTTTATCGGTCGTTCATTTTTGTCGTCATTTTGATCAACACATTTGGACGGCCTACAGGTCTTGGGTCGAGCTGAATTTTTTTGTGTGTGCTATCCAAGAGTGGGTGATCAATCCCCAAAAAAAAAATTCCAAAAATGCCCCGGAAGGGGGTGCCGCACGTTACCGGCCGCAATGTATCACTATTATATATATATATATATATATATATATATATATATATATATATATATATATATATATATATATATATATAGAGAGAGAGAGAGAGAGAGAGAAATGCTATAATGCGGCATGCGGTAAGTGCGGCACCGCACCGCAGCCGTCTGATACACCGCTGCATGTCCGCTGCGTGCATGCGATGCACGCAGCGCATGCATCAGACGGCTGCGGTGCAGTGCCACACGTACCGCATACCGCATTATAGCATAGCCCTATATATTTATATTTATATATATATAGAAAGAGAGAGAGAGAAAACGGGAAATGAGCTGCCAGCCTATTTCGACGAAATGGGCAGCCACCCATTTGAAGCCCTTAGGAGTTGTAGAATGTGTTGAGTTTTTGTGTGCATAAGCGCCTTATCTTAGATAGAACACCTACAAAAAATCAGCACATTCTAAAACTCCAGGAGCATCAAATGTTAGATGTTTTATCAAACGTCAGTTGTAGCCGTTAATCTGAAATATAACATTTGATATCCCTAAAAGTTTTAGAATGTGCTAATTTTTTGTGGGTGTTCTATCTAAGGTAAGGTGCTTATGCTTACAAAAAATCAGCACATTCTAAAACTCCTAGGGGCATCAAATGGCAGCCGCCCATTTCGTCGAAATAGGCTGCCAGCCTATACCCCGTATCCTCTCTCTCTCTCTCTCTCTCTCTCTCTCTCTCTCTCTCTCTCTCTCTATATATATATATATATATATATATATATATATATATATATATATATATATATATATATATATATATATATATATATATATATATATATATATAGTGATCAAATGGAATAAAGCAGCTCGATAAAAACCTATTCTTTCACTTTTTGCTTGATATTTTATTCTTTTTAATTAATTCTTTTGTTTCAGCTATTTAGGATTTGATGATAACTAATTAAGTAGTATTCATTATCAAGATCAGTAAGCACACATTTTCTTCAGGGGTCCTTTTATAGAATTGAAACTTCAAAATCAGAAAAAGGAAACCTCATGTTCACGTGAATGCTGTTTTTGTCTCCCTCTTTTAAAGCGACATGTATGTAGTGCGACATAAAGGCTACAAAATACAAATGCGAGATACTCCAAAAGCCCTCCTTGTCGCAAAATTCTGTTTTCCCTAAAGGTTTCCTAGTTTTTACATACGAATACGATGAAAGTTCTGAAGCAGGTTATGCACATCACTTGTACGAGGATCCAGCCCTGTTACAGGATGCAATGCAAAGTCGTGGAAGAAACTATATGCACCATGAGATTTCTTGCATTTATGGCATCTCCAAGAGTGAAAGACCTCATTGCTGTTTACTATCTAACCAATAAGAGTTATACCAAATCCGTCACAACATGTTTTCCCCTACAACAAAAATCTTGTCTTCGACTTGCCTTTCCTTCAATATTCTATCTTGAAGTGCATTGCATCTTGATAATTTATACAAAATCCAAACATAGTAAAAAAGGATAGGCAAGACATCTTAAGAGTAAGCTGTCTTTTGAGTAAAAGATTGCAACTGAAAGAAATTGGAAAATTTTAGGGTTATCATTCTTACATGTAGAAAACTAGTGAATCAATGCAAAATATTCATTATTAGTCTTCAAAGATATCTGAGGTGATGCTTCAAAAAGGAAAATGACCATATCAGGTCTATGAAAAGATTGAAACTAAGAGGAACACAACTCATGCTGACCTGGAAAGAGTAACATCATTGGTGAAAGCTTATTTTGATGGGCCTCAATAATTCTTTCTGTTACATTGCCTGCATGGAATGGAGGAAATACAAGTTAGGGCTGCTGAAACTCACTAGTACTGTCTGATAAGGACAATTTGGACAGTTGAAAACAAGTCTTATACAGACCATTAGTTAAAAGGATCAGAATCAATTTTCCTTCTCTATTGATAATCTCAGTATTACTGTCTTTTACCCAAAAAACTATAAGCATTTTAGTACGTCTCATAGTTATATAAGCATTGTAGTACATCTCATAAGCATTTGGACATACATAAGCATAATTTCCTCCTACTTCCAGTAAACATAGATATAAGAAATCCAATCATATTAAACATTGAAAGTGACCATGCTTACAATTTTGCCATCGTGTAACAATAATCTAGCATGGTTGACCATGATTTATATATGTTGACCTTGTCTAATTAAGGTTGCTTTCTAACAGTTCTAGAATCCACTTCAGTCGTGCCAAAATTACATTGTAGTCACTTTCAACACTCCTCACCATGCGACCAACTAGATCCTAAATAGACAACATTTCTGAAATTATTCTACCAGAAGGTCATGTGGCATGCCAGAAGCAGCTCATTTTCCCAAGATAGTTGTTTTGTTAAGCAAAGATATCCTCCAGGAATTTATCTAGAGTATGATTGTTTTATAACTCAGCTCATCAGTGAGAAATCTTGGTGGTTTAGCAATCACTTTGTTACATACTCTAATGTGATATTCTTTCTTATAATACTCTTCTTTCAGGCAAATGTACAGTATTTTAAGACAGTAGGCATTATAATCGTACAGCTTTTATTCTATCCTGAGCTAAGCACCCTCATAAGTGCCTTTAGTCATTCAAAATATAAAATTATTTTACGATTTTGTGTTCATCCATCCTAATTATAATTATTATTTCGGCACATAGTTATTTAACACTCAAAAAAACATATGATTTCTCAAGCTCAGATAACAGAAACAAACTCGTTAACGTCAAGAAAAATTAGCAGTACGTGACAGTTTTACTTACGAAACACAAAAAATTGGATATCTAGTGTTTGAGGTTCAAAGGCCACATGCAGTCTGCATCTAAATGGCACCATAGGCAGTGCGCATTGTAATTCCAAAGAGAAAAGCCAGACACTGTTTCCATGGTATGAACTTCTCAGGACCTGACATGTGAATTGCTTTCTAGAAAGTTTGACCAGGCAATATTAGGGTGCCCATAAACATGGTTATGTAAGGATTTGACACCATCATATGAATATGGCCAATAAAATACCACAAGAAATAATAAAGTTCAAATTTCAAATAATGATAACTCCCATAAGAGCACATTAGCAGGTTTGGCACTGTCGGAGTCAGTTTAAAGTTGAATCTCATAAACTGATTTGGCCTTCACTGAAACAGAACACCAGCTCCATTTAGGAGGCCAACGTTTGAAGTAACCCAGCCTACACCAATTAGCCCTGAGATACACAAGGGCTCAAACTGGCCAGTGAGCACTCCAATCCACCAAATTGTTGGTGATTGGGGCCCTTTCATATCCAGGAATCAATGCCGAACATGGTTGCTTATAACAATTACAAACTTCTCATCGTAGGAGGGTAACTAACCCCGAGGGGTAAGTAGCGGACTAGTACTCAGCCCAAGCCTGTGCATTTAACACTGGATTAAAAGTCAAGACTCTGCCAGAAATTTCCTTTGGCAACATTGGAGGGGTGGCCACATACTCCCGCTGTGATCCAGTACAATGGTCAGATGGGGAAGTTACGCTTACTCATTTATGGACATTGTTTAACTTCACCTGAGGAATATATCTGTAGGGGAGGGATGTGTCGACTTTTGTTATGCTTACTCATATAAATACTTTTGATCACTCACATGGATAGAAGTTTCATAATTTGTTGGTTTTTGATAAGGATGATCACCTAACCATAGATAGCATATCCACCAAAAATCAACACATTCTAAACCTTCGAGAGCCATCAAATGTTAGAAGCTTTATTGCCCATCCATTTAACCGTTAATTTGAATATTATATTTGTTACACCTAAAGGTTTTCGAATTTGTTGGTTTTTGGCAAGGTTTGAGAACTCGGTTTTGGGTTCGGTTTCGGTTTCAGTCCGACCCCCGGGGATCGGTTTCGGCGGTTTCAGTTTCAATTTTTTAAAATTAAAAAACTATTTTAAAATTTTTTTATTTTTTTCCTATTTTTCTAATTATTTCCCCTATTTTTTATAATTTCTTCTGAATTTTTATGAATTTTTATCTTATAATAGTATTAGATATAATATATTTTATAATTTATAAGTTATAACTTATAACATTAAGTTAAAAGGGGTGAGGGTGGGATCGTGTTAGGGTTAGGGTTTTAAACCCCAACGGGGAGAGAGAGAGAGAGAGAGAGAGAGAGAGAGAGAGAGAGAGAGAGAGAGAGAGAGAGAGAGAGAGAGAGAGAGAGAGAGAGAGAGAGAGATCGGGTGACTGGGATGGCCGATCAGTCGACGACGACGACCGGGACGGCCGATCAGGGAGGCGACGACGACATGGTTTTTTTTTCTTTTTTTCCCTTCTCTTCTCCTCTCCTCCTCTTCTCCATCTCCTGTGGATTGAAACTAGCGGAGGGGATTATCGAGCCGAAACCATCGTTTTTCGGGTGAGTGAATCGAGTTCGGCTCCTGTCGAAACCACCGTTTTTCGGGTGAGTGAATCGAGTTCGGCTCCTGCTGAAACTGATCCGAAACTGTCAAAACGGATCAGTTTCGGTCGAAACTTTAAACCTTGGTTTTTGGTGAGGATGATCACTTATCATGGATAGCACATCCACCAAAAATTAGCAAATTATGAAACTTTTAAGTGAAAGACCATAAGTAATTATATGAGCAAAACATAACATTAGTCGATGTATCCCTCGCCATGTTAATGCAACAAATTAGTAAAAGAGCAATCCTATTTTTGGTGAAGAGCGTTAAATTTGGAGCCTAATTCACAAAAGCTCCAAACCAAATAATTGAATGAGATTTAGTTCTTACTCAGACCTACTGAGAAAAATAAGCACTTAATCTAGAGCAAGCATGGCATATTAACTAGAAAAGAGTAATTTTCTCAACAAACTAATAATTTACATTGTGACAAGGAAATGCATGGAAAACTATAAGATTTTGAAACTTACATACCTGAAACACCCTTAGAATCAGAAGCTTTCGCCTCTCGTTGGACATAGACACAACCAAGGCATTTGCTGCAATAAGAGCAATTACAGAGCCATTAGCCCAATTCAGATGAGGCTCAGTTTAGGAGCTGAAATATAAAGAAAACAAATGCACCATATTATAGTGTGAACAGGAATATAATTTTGAAACCTACATAGGAAAGATAGACTTCAATAAATGCTATAATTGAAAGATACCTTTACATATTGCATGTCAGAACAATTAGCAGGTCAGTTGCAGCTTTTTGTATGGACAAAGTTGGTGGAGCATAAGGTTTTCAAATTCATTAGAAGGAGAAATTATAAATTATAACATGGTTGTTAGTATCTTACGATACATGATGTGATACGATGATCCGACACACATCGGGAGGGCAATGATGTGTATCATGTGTATTTACTCTTTTTTCCACCATATCGTACGATCCACGATACGTATTTGTAGACACACAAATTGTGTCTAACCCGAACCCGACTCGCATGCTCCTATGCGGAGGCAAACCTTACATACACTCGGACCCGGACCTGACTTGCATGCACCAATACGGATGCAAACCCGACATACACTCGAACCCGGACCCGACTTGCATGCTCCGACTCACAGGGGGACACCGGACCGACCCGCGCCTAACAAGAGGCCGGGTGGGCCCATCCCCAAGTGGGGCCCACCCGGCCCCATTCTTGAAACCCGAGCCCCCTACCCACGGGTAGGGGGTGGCCGGCCATGCAAGGAAAAGAAAGAGGAAAGAAAAGAAAGAAAGAAAAGGAAAGAAAGGAAGAAAAAAGAAAGAAAGACCACCACGCGTGGGGGGAGGTTGCGTATGACGTCTACTTACGCGTGGATCTGCGCCGATCCCTCGATCCGACGGACAAGAAGAAGAGCCGGATCGCCATCGATTTCATGTGCAAGATACAGCCATAATTACCTCGCGGAAAAAGGAAAGCAAATAAAAGTTTATTCCTCTCTTCAATTGAAGAATAAATCTTGGGTAATTATGGGGGAGATATTAAAGGGATTTAAAATTAAACTTCCCATATCTCTCCCCTCCCTCCTTTGCCTATAAATAGAGGGGGAGGGGGAAGGCTCAAGGGGTCGAAAAAGTCGCAAGCTGAAGACAAAACGAGGAAGCTCCGCAGAAGAAGAAACGCGCTCTTCATCGACCCAAAGCTTCACGAGGCACGGGCAAGTCTATCCCTTCGGGACCGGTTTAGTCCATTGAAAGCCCTCATCAACGTGAAGACCCTTGCACAAGAAGATCAAGCCTTCGACTCCGTGCACGAAGAAGAAAGCTCGGAGAAGAACCCTTCGAATCCGAAGACGCCAGAAGCAAAGGCCGGAGAAGAAGATCGGAACGGCACCACCCTGTCATCTCCAACAAACCTTCGACTCCGATCAAGCCCAAAAGCCCGGAGAAGAAGACCGAAGCGTCATCATCCGTCGCCTTCAACAAAAGTCCACTCCATCCACGAAGAAGAAAGCTTGGAGAGGAATACCCGAAGCGTCGCTACACCCGTCATCTTCAAAGCAAAGTCGACGCTACAACCGTCGCACGGAGATCGGTGCCACCCCCACCGTCTTCAAAGGAACCCTTCGAATCCGATCACGCCAAAGAAGCCCGGAGAAGAAGAAAAGTCTAGCCGACACCTAAATCGTCGAGGAAGCTAGAAGCGTTGAAAAAAAGTAGCCACCGTCGTTTGAGAAGAAGATCGAGTCGACGTCGAAGCCCACGCAAGAAGCCAAAGCAAAAGCCCAGGTAAAGCCCGCGCCAAAGCAACGCAAGTGCCAAAGCCAAGCGACTACGCCGGTCACGAGCAAAAGCACCGCACGTTCTAGCCGATACGACGCGAAGTCCGGAAGAACGAAAGCATCGCAAGTCTCCCCCCGTCTACGTCCAAGCGCAAGCACCAAAGCAAAGCAAAAGCCAGAGCCACGCCAAAGCCAAGCCAAAGCCGAAAGCCAAATCCAAAGCCGACGCCAAAAGCACGATCGACGCCGCAAATCGACGATCAAGGACGCCGAGGTCAAGCAAAGATCGAGGAAGACACGAAGACCGAGGAACGAAGCCAAAAACCCCCTAGCCGAGAAAGCGCGAAGCACGGAAGGGACAAAAGCAACGGCGGATACTCCTTAGCCTCTCAAAAACCCTCACCCTGTAAAGACCTCTGTCCTGGGCAACCCCTTCAGAGCTCTCGCACGAATACCATGTGGAGACGCGGATCAAAGGGACCCTCCAGAGGATCTTTCCCACAATCTCCTGATCAATATTCGCCGCACCCGGACTCGCCAACCCCGAGTCCCCGGGTCCCGGCACTCTGTAATCTCGTGTGTTTGCAATAAAGACGACCCGTATCTTTTTCTGCACATACAGATTTCTGGCACGCCCGGTGGGACATCCTCTCCTTTCATCCGTACGGCTGAAGAAGTTGCTTCAAGTTCACAATGGCCGGGACAAGCAACGATGCTTTTGCTCCAAGCCTTTCGCCAATCGCCGAGTCTCCACTACTCCGACACGGTGATCCAGCAAACCCGGAGGGTGATGCACCCACAATGGTACTCGTCTATACTCGGCGTACTCGAGCTCTTGCGGATGTCTTCACACCAGAAATTGCTGCTGAAGATGCTCGCCAAAGCGCCGACGAGGCCTTGGTGCATAAAGAAACAAGCCTCGATCCTTGAGTCCATGTCCAGAAGTTTGGAGAGGACCAGCCCCAACCCCGAGCCCGTTCGGGTTCTCTAGCGGACGTCGCACCTCCTCAGCAGGGGGCAAACATCCGCCATCAACCAGAAGCAAGTCAGCGCAACTACATCTCCGACGATGATGGCGAGGATGCAAGCATGCAACATCGGGACGTCCTCCGTCATCATCCCTCGTCCGCTCTCCAGCTCCAAGTCATGCAAATGGACGAACATATGGCGCAGATTACTCGGCTGATGGAGGAGAAGGATCGTCACATCAACACTCTGCTTCAAAAGCTAAGCGCAAAGGATGATGCAGCAGTCAATCAACCTCTTGCTTCTGCAGTAGCCGCTCCAACTCCGTCTTCAACTCCCGCTCCTGCAGAGGTTGTTCCGACAGTTCAAGCGGTGACTCCAGCACTCTCCTCGGCTCCCGTCTCGGTGGAAGTCGTCTCTCCAGCACCAGTCTCGGTGGCCACACAACCTCCGGCAACAACAACAATGAATGCGCAGCAAATACAAGCGTTGGTAGCCGACATGATGCGCTCCCACGGCAGTGGTCTTCCTCCGATCACGGTGGCATACTCGAAGCCTTACACCGCAAGGATCCAGCAGCTGCGCTTCCCTATCGGGTTCCAGCCACCAAAGTTTCAGCACTTCGATGGGAAGAGAAATCCAAGACAGCACGTCGCTCACTTCATCGAAAACTGCAACAATACCGGCACGTATGGCGATGAGATGGTGAAGCAGTTCGTTCGCACCCTTAAGGGTAACGCGTTCGACTGGTATGTAGATCTTCCTCTAGGATCTATCGACAGCTGGGATCAGATGGAGAGGGAGTTCCTCAATCGCTTCTACAGCACCAGACGAAAGAGGCGACACCGGGAAGACGGAGCGAGTCGCGTGCAACCCCAGGCAGCTTTCTTCCGACGGTGGTCTCCAAAAGCCGGCGGAGCCTTCGCAAAAGCAAGGTGTTGGATGAGGAGGGTAGAGGCCCTTAAAAAAGCCCCCAACCCCGTCCACAAAAGGAATCAAGGACAAGTGCTCTACGCTCCCTACGTGCACAAGCCCTACACGTTTCCGCCAGCGCACTCATCCTTGAGGGGGCACTTGTAGACACACAAATTGTGTCTAACCCGAACCCGACTCGCATGCACCTATGCGGAGGCAAACCCGACATACACTCGGACCCGGACCTGACTTGCATGCACCAATACGGATGCAAACCCAACATACACTCGGATCCGGACCCGACTCGCATGCTCCGACTCACAGGGGAACACCGGACCCGACCCGCGCCTAACAAGAGGCCGGGTGGGCCCATCCCCAAGTGGGGCCCACCCGGCCCCATTCTTGAAACCCGAGCCCCCTACCCACGAGTAGGGGGTGGCCAGCCATGCAAGGAAAAGAAAGAGGAAAGAAAAGAAAGAAAGAAAAGGAAAGAAAAGAAAGGAAGAAAAGGAAAGAAAGGAAGAAAGAGGAAAAAAAGACCGCCATTCGTGGGGGGAGGTTGCGTATGACGTCTACTTACGCGTGGATCTGCGCCGATCCCTCGATCCGACGGACAAGAAGAAGAGCCGGGTCGTCATCGATTTCATGTGCAAGATTCAGCCATAATTACCACGTCGGAAAAGGAAAGCAAATAAAAGTTTATTCCTCTCTTCAATTGAAGAATAAATCTTGGGTAATTATGGGAGAGATATTAAAGGGATTTAAAATTAAACTTCCCATATCTCTCCCCTCCCCCCTTCACCTATAAATAGAGGGGGAGGGGAAGGGGAAGGCTCAAGGGGTCGAAAAAGTCGCAAGCTGAAGACAAAGCAAAGAAGCTCCGCAGAAGAGGAAATGCGCTCTTCATCGACCCAAGGCTTCACGAGGCACGGGCAAGCCTATCCCTTCGGGACCGGTTTAGTCCATTGAAAGCCCTCATCAACGTGAAGACCCTCGCACAAGAAGATCAAGCCTTCAACTCCGTGCACGAAGAAAAAAGCTCGGAGAAGAAGAACCCTTCGACTCCGAAGACGCCAGAAGCAAAGGCCGGAGAAGAAGATCGGAGCGGCACCACCCTGTCATCTCCAACAAACCTTCGACTCCGATCAAGCCCAAAAGCCCGAAGAAGAAGACCGAAGCGTCATCATCCGTCGCCTTCGACAAACGTCCACTCCATCCACGAAGAAGAAAGCTTGGAGAGGAATACCCGAAGCGTCGCTACACCCGTTGTCTTCAAAGCAAAGTCGACGCTACAACCGTCGCACGGAGATCGGTGCCACCCCCACCGTCTTCAAAGGAACCCTTCGAATCCGATCACGCCAAAGAAGTCCGGAGAAGAAGAAAAGTCTAGCCGACACCTAAATCGTCAAGGAAGCTAGAAGCGTTGAAAAAAAGTAGCCACCGTCGTTCGAGAAGAAGATCGAGTCGACGCCGAAGCCCACGCAAGAAGCCAAAGCAAAAGCCCCGGTAAAGCCCGCGCCAAAGCAACGCAAGTGCCAATGCCAAGCGACTACGCCGGTCACGAGCAAAAGCACCGCACGTTCTAGCCGATACGACGCGAAGTCCGGAAGAACGAAAGCATCGCAAGTCTCCCCCCGTCTACGTCCAAGCGCAAGCGCCAAAGCAAAGCAAAAGCCAGAGCCACGCCAAAGCTAAGCCAAAGCCGAAAGCGAAAGCCAAAGCCGACGCCAAAAGCACGATCGACGCCGCGAACCGACGATCAAGGACGCTGAGGTCAAGCAAGGATCGAGGAAGACATGAAGACCGAGGAACGAAGCCAAAAACCCCCTAGCCGAGAAAGCGCGAAGCACGGAAGGGACAAAAGCAACGGCGGATACTCCTTAGCCTCTCAAAAACCCTCACCCTGTAAAGACCTCTGTCATGGGCAACCCCTTCAGAGCTCTCGCACGAATACCACGTGGAGACGCGGATCAAAAGGACCCTCCAGAGGATCTCTCCCACAATCTCCTGATCAATATTCGTCGCACCCGGACTTGCCAACCCCGAGTCCCCGGGTCCCGGCACTCTGTAATCTCGTGTGTTTGCAATAAAGACGACCCGTATCTTTTTCTGCGCATACAGTATTATAGGATGCACGATATGATATGCACCATACTATACAATGAAAATGAAGGCTTTGGGGGTTTTTTTGTCTCACAAGACCTTTCGGAAATGTTTTTTTTCCTCTTAAATTCGGAAAGGACTATATAAGTCCCTTAGAGTTAAAAAGACACTTTAAACCTTTTCTAACCTAGGGTGAATCGAAATTGAGATTATTGAGAGGTTTTTTAGGGGTTTTACAAATATTCTTCTTTCTAGAATTTCATAATCCAATGTTGTTTGTCTCTAAATTTTTCTACAACTTGGGGGGCCAAATACGTATCCTACAATCTTTAAAGAGTGTTTGAAAAAGTGTCATTGGAAACCTACAAAAAACCATTGATGAAGGTGAAATTCATATTCCTTTTTCGAGCGTCTCAAAGTGGTAAGAAACATTTCCTATTAGATTTTGTTTTACTTAAAATAGTAGATAAAGGGAAGATAAAAGATTATGATGAGACAAATAAATAGATCAAGTATAAATCATACTTGTATATGATTTCTTTTTGATACAAGTATATGTGCCATACTTTTTGTATAAAACAATCTTACGTTTGATGGGAAATGAAGGAGAATGCCTTACTTCTCTACTCTCAACTTTTCATATTTAATGTTCTTTATTTTTACAGTATATGTGTCATACTCATCTCATTTAGCAAGAGTAATTATTCTCATTTATTTATTTATTTTTACAAATGGCCTCCCAGCCTCTCCCGCATAGGAATTCAGGGTCAAAAGATAAGTTGGTTGCACGGGTTCCCCTTGGACGTAAAGAAACAAAAGTCGTCGTATGTACTTTGACAAACGGATCAGAAGTGAAGGTGCTACAGTGTTACAAGGCCGAAGCAACACCTCATCGACTGCTTCCCCATTATAGCAGACTGCTTGAAGGCTATGATTGATGTCAAAGTATCCATGCACACTCTATTGAGGAGCAGGGAATAAGAAGGAGTTCATCATCGGACCCCTAGACAACCGAATAAGAAGGGACGGATCGAAGAGTCTGGACGTTTAGCACGTCATCCACCAAGGGTCGTTCAAATGATGATATCTAATACGTGCGAGATATTAAAACAGATGAGAAGAGGGCTCAATATCGACTAGCAGTCTTAGATTAGAGACAGACCCAACGGGAACGAGCTGTCAGGTTAGATGTTGGTGTAGATGTCAGCCGGAGGTTGCAGTAGTGCGTCAAGGGCTGATGATGAAGAGTTCAGTTGGACGCTTGAAGAAGAGAGTACTTGGAAGAGCGAATATGAGTAATTTTCACTTCTTTGTGATGAAAACAATGTGTGTGTGTGTGTATATATATAACATGGCACGTCAGTTTTGTGCTAACTAGAACAAACGGAAGCTGACTAGGACAAGCTGACTGGACAAAAATGAACCGAATAGATTTAACCATTCATTCAAAAATCAACGCACGATCTCTATTTCCCCGTCAACCAACTCCCTTTCATTGGTTTCAAATCCCGACCCATTTAAACTGCACTAAACCCCTAAAATCCCGGCCCATTTATACTACACTAAACATTACCGTTCATCCCATGATCGTTGTTTGCATCAACGGCTATAAACCCACCTGCTGAAATTTCGGCTGTCCCAAACCATCAGGTCGATCTCGAGGAATCCGTTCGAATAGAGACAGCTGTGATTGATCGATTATAGGGGGAGGGGGAGTTGGTCGCGCCGAAGGCGCCCGCTTCGTGCTAATCGGTACGGGCGAGGAAATGGGTATCCCTATGAATGTCAGTGTTGTTGTCGAAAGTGTTTTGTTGCCGAAGGCACTTAGGTGTGTTGTCGCCAAAGGCAGCCCGCTGTAGTGCAGATAGATGTGTTGCCGCCGAAAGCGGCCTGCTGCAGTGTCGACAAGCACGGGCATGCGCTAGTATATATATATAATATACCAAGTTTTTCTTTTTAGTTTATTGGTATCCCACCTTGGTTATCATGATCCATGCAAGCTTACTATGTGTTTGGTGTGTGTTTTCCTCAAACAATTTATGTAAATATGTATGCACAATTATTAAAGATTAAAAAAAATTATAAAAAAAAAATCTTTTTTTACCATTTCGAATTTTTTACATCATTTCGGTTGATTTGAAATTTCGACCGAAATTTCAGTTTTGGTCTGGATCGAAAACAAACACAAAATCGAAATTTAAAACCTTGTCGAGGTGTCATAAAGGCTTTCAGTAATTGATAACGATCTTAATCCCTTAAAAATGGTAATAGTAGTATTAGTTCCGTGTTATCTATAATTAAGACCTTAATCCCCGTAGTTTAATGAATGAACATTGATTTGACTTCTTATCCTAAGGTGTTGCTACAATTTGCTTGGTGTGACACCTTGGTTCCCACAATGCGAGGTCATGGTTCATCTCGATGTGACGCCTTGGTGTAAATCACGATTCTTTCACTACTCATCTCTTTTGATTGTTTTTTTATTTTTTTCATGCACATTTAGATTCTCTTCTTGTTCTATTTTCTAATCCATCAAAATCCTATTTTTCAAACATTGACACCATAATTTTAGCTCTATGATCTGACCCCTTGTTTTATTTAAAGCACAGTCCACCAAAAACCGTCTAACCATAACCATCAAGCCATGTCCCATCTACTTGGGGTCGGCTTTATGAATCCTTCTTCGTCATTCAATTTTATTTAGCGCTATGTATGTTGTCAACAAAAATTTTTCCATTTCTTGTCTAACAACTTCCATCAATGTTATTATAGGTCTTCCCCTCCTCCTTGGACCTTCCACATTAATCTGAGACCCTCTCGTTATCGAGGCCCCTTTGCCCTACATTGTGCATCCCCAAACCATCTTAATTTGTTGTTAATTATCTTGTCCTCAATGGGTGACACTCCAACACTTTCTTTAATATACTCATTCCTCACTCTATCCCTCCTAGTTTTTTTGCACATCCACATCAACATTCTTATCTCTCCACGCTCATCCTATGAGCTTGAGCTCTTTAAGGGCCAACATTCTGAACTATATGACATTGCACCCTTCAGTCTTAAAGGCATGCGTTGATCACATAGCACTCTTGAGACCCCTCACCACTTCATGCAACAAGCTTTACTCCTACAAAATATATCATCATCTATCTTTCCATTCTTCTGTATGACACATTCAAGATACTAAAAACAATAATATTGTTGTACTTCTTAGCCATCAATTGTGAAATGGACTTTATTATCATTATTATTTTCAATAAATTGCACTCCATATATGTTGTTTTAGCTCGACTTATTTTTAAGCCCTTATCTTCAAAAGTATTCCTTCACAATTCCAATTTAGCATTTAACCATATCATTGTCTTATTGACTAACACTATCATCTGAAAATAACAAATATCGAAAATCTTCTAAACCCTCCAAAATCATTTGTGCATCAGATACCACTAAAACCTTGAATAAATTCTCTTTTATTTCTTTTGCTTCTTCTTCCTTCCTTCTCTATCCTTCTTTATTGTAAACAAATATGTCGATCTGTCCTGCTGTGTTTTTGTATTAAATTTGCTATTTAGATTTTGATAACTACAGTAAATATTAAATCTGCAGTGGAAATTGATTAAAACGTCACATATTTCATATCACCATAGCCTTACTAATTAGATTTGTGATCAGATTTCTGTCAAAATTGCTTACCCTCATAATCCTAGCAACAATATATACTATACGGATCTGTTCTTTGCTGTTTATTGCTTTGGATTTAGTGTCCGACTTGATATATTTAGTTATTTACACATATATACATATGCATGGCCGCTAGCATAAGTTTTTGCCTCATTGAATTCTCCCTAGTGTAATCTGATTTCAACAGTTAACAAATTCTGCTGTATAACAGATCTGCTGCCCAAATCTGCTCTAATTGCTGGTTGCTTTAGCATGCAACAACTTGTTTGATTACTGATTTTATCACATTATAGGCACTTTACTTCTGCTGAATCTGAACATTATGGTGCTGTCAATTTACTGATTTGCTGCAAAAGGTCTGTAAAATGCCAAAAACAGGGATAAATTACCCTAGAGAGCCTTATATCCAATTAATTATTTCTCCTTGTAACCTAGAGAACCCTAGGTTATGTCAATAGCTGTGAGGATAAACAATGTTTCCGATTTAAAATCATAAATATTTACGTGCTCAGTAATCCCTGTTGTCAGAGAGCAATCGGAGGCTTGTAACAAATGTATACAACAGATACAGTTTAGAACTTTGGCAGCTACCGTTCATTTTGCAATAACATAACATAGGATTTTTTAGGACAATAAAAGTTATAAAACAAGATGGTGCCGAAAGAATACTTTATTCAATAGAAGGTATTGATACTTCTAAAATAAAGAATATAATTAGACACCAAATTGAAATGATGGTGATCAATCTATGTAGTATAAAGTTGCAATTACAAAAAGACCCAGCCGCCATAGAAATTCCAAGAAACATCTTAAGGAATAATTGCATGGTGTAACCTGATGAGCCCAACGAGGGGAAGTCTGGACACTGATCTCTTGAGTAACGAAACCCATTATCACATTTTGCAGAATAGAAAGAGAACATGTCAGAACAAAGACAGAATCTGCAGACAAGTTGTTTCGATACAAAAATAAGATGTGAGGTCCTATATCACCCATGTTTCATGTACCTACCTTCGCAACAAAACTTGGAAATGATGATGACATGTGATAGAGGATATCCAGATAAGATACGTGATTAGAGACGATTACACCTGGCCTTTCAGTTTCATTAGACTGCACTCTGCACTCAT
This sequence comes from Chamaelirium japonicum, assembly GCA_947650365.1. NCBI lineage: Eukaryota > Viridiplantae > Streptophyta > Magnoliopsida > Liliales > Melanthiaceae > Chamaelirium > Chamaelirium japonicum. The sequence continues at coordinate 68,210 of CANTAL010000421.1, read as the reverse complement.
CCTGTGTAAAATTGAAAGGGACAAACCCATATTAAGACCTTCAAGTAGTATATAATCACGACAAGTTCCAACCTCCGATGAATTCTAAGAAATAATACAGTTTCATTACAAGATCATAATTTTTTGCAGCACTTGAATAAGAAGAATTCTGGGTTGGTCTGAAACAAGTACTTTTAGAATTTCATTACCAAGATTATAATTTTCTGCACCCATACAGTTTCTTTTTCTTTTTTGCTGGACCGGTCAGGCCGTAGTAGGACAGGGGGGGGCGCTAGAGCAAGGGCTCAAAGAGGTCCAGAGATGGAAACAGGGGGAGGCAGCAGCTGCTATTTATTAATTCCATACGCAATTAAAATTTTACAGAATTATACCTCAATAGTGAAGTTCAGACGAGATTCATGGATCCGGTAGAAGCCGAACGTGAACAGGATCGCCCGGGAGAGGACCCTCCCGGACCAGACCACGGTCTCCCTCCTCCAACCGACCATGTGGGTGTAGTCCTCCTGCCCGTCCCCCTGGTGCGGATCGGAGAACATCGTGCAGAACCGGCAGATCAGGTAGTGCAGGAACACCAGCATCAACACCACCACCACGCGGATCGGGACGAGCGTCACGAGGGCGATCCCGAGGAGCGCCTTCTCCACGGCCGTCAGCTCGCCCCGCCCCATGGTTCCGTACGTGTCCCGTCGCACGTACGCCGCGCACTTCTTCTCCAGCTCCTCCAGGCCCTCGGACGGGCGGTCCGGTAAGGGGACGGCATCGGATGGGGCGGAGCCGGAGTTGAGGAGCGGTAGGTCGTCCCTGCCGGCGCCGGCTCGGTGTGGGTCGAGCGATCCGTTGCCGCCCACGCCGAGTTCGTTCAGCTCGGACTCCATTGAGAGGAAAACCCTAACCCTAGCGCTTGCTCTTACACTTAGTCGGCGCTCGAGGGGGGAACCATTTGCCAATTGCCGAGCAGCACTTCGGAGGAGTTTTGATGGAGATGAGGACTTCCGAACGGCGGGGAGAAGTCAAGCGGGAGACGTGGCCCTCCGGCGTCCCCTGATCGGAGTGAAGGTTCCTAGATCCAACGGTCGGATGTTATGAAACGGTAAAGTTCATCTGGTCGTACTTCCTCTCTCTTTCTCTCCCGCCCGCCGGACCAATACCACATTCTTTATCACTTAAATTATTAATCCTGTCATCTTTTTAATATATAATATTTATTAAGGGACTGAATCGGTGATTAAGTGGGACTAATCAGCTTGTAGTCAGCCACTCACTCTGACCTATAAGAATTAGAGTTACCAAGTTTTGATATATTAGAATTAGAAGTATTATATAATACTTATAACACTTATAATATTTTTTAAGTTGTATTACTAGTCTTCAACATGAATAAATGAGTGGGGTTTTAAATGACTGCCAAAAATCTAAAAGCATTAGCATAAGAGTAACTTAGGAAGAAAAAAAAAATTAATCCTTTCTTAGTGATCTAACTGAATAAATAAACATATCGATAATCCTTATCTTAGTGATATCAACCTGGTCCTTGAATGGTAAAGCTAGGGCCTATCAATTTTTTGGTCATGAAGGACTAGGGCCTACCTCCTAAAACAAAGGATTGGGCCCGATTTGACCCCAACCTGCCCTGGCACTGACCTTTGACAGGCCTAGGTACAGTATTGTATCCTCTTCCAGCGATCCGAACTACCCAATAGGGGGGGGGGGGGGGGTTGGCCGCACCCTCCATTCGCTTTTGGTTCCAATTTTCACTCAGACACCTGAGTCTTCCTCGAGTCCCTGCGAGCTCTTTGTCAGATTGCTTCTCCTGCGCTGGTCATGTAGCATCCGCCTCTGAAGTAGTGTCGTCAACTCCTGCCACCAATCGCCGGTGGGGCGACCCCCCCCCCCCCCCTTTCTCTCTATATAGAGAGGTGGGCTTCTTCTTCCCCAAGCAACAACACATATGTGCTAGGTCACCCTAATGTGTCGCGTCGGAGTATAGGCCGGCCTCATGGGTTACTAAGCCCACCAATATTCCCCTCAAACTATGAGGGAGGCCTTTATATTCCAGAGCTCCAACTGTTCCTCTTAACCTAGCTTGGATACTAGTTGTTGTGGAATAAACATGATAGGAACGAGACAAACAAGCAAACAATTTCTTTTAATATGATTCACCCGTTGTTGGGGCTACGTTCACTGATACAACTCCATGGTGACTGCACACCATTCTCAGCGCTCTGATTTGTTCAACTATCTAGCACGCCCATACACTTCGGTTCATCTCTCGTCGACAACCCCATCGTAATCCACGTCGTGTGTTTCGTTACTGGGTCACTACACGCACTACAAAAAAAACAGTTTTTACCGACGGACAATATCCGTCGGTAAAATTAGTTTTCCGTCGGTAATATTTTATAGCGACGGAAGAAATTTCCGTCGCTAGTCTGTCGGGAAAAAAGGTGTCGGGAAAAAGATGCGACGGACTAAATATTTCCGTCGGTAATAATAATTAATACCAACGGTAATATTAGAGCCGTCGATAATATTTGAACAATTAATAATAAATATAATATATTATTACCGACGGACATTAATTCTCTGTCGGCACTATATAAGCTTTTTACCTACAGTTATTATATTTACCATCGGTAATTATATATATATTACCGACGGATCTATATCATACTGTCGGTAATTATATATATATTACCGACGGATATATATTATCCGTCGGAAATTTATTAATAATTTATTATCGTCCATACCGACGGTGATGGACGCGTACGCGTCCATCGCTCATAAGCTGTCGCCCGTCGGCCAACGCTCGATACTTTATCTTCCGCACTTTGCTACGTCGCAGGTGTGCGATCGATTGAGCTCATCGCCACCATGACCATCGTTGCCTTTCTCCGTCGTCCGTCAATAGCTGAGTGCCTTGTTGTCTCGCAGGTGTGGCCACGGTCAGGGGCGGACCTACATTGGGCCTAGGGGGGGCTCAAGCTCCCCCTCAATTTGGGAAAAAAACAAGGTAAGTTACACTTACCCCCTTGAAGTTTAGCTCAAAAACACTTAACCACCCTATAGTTTATTTTGTTCCAAATCACTCCCTAAAGTTTGAAATGTTAATACAATACTCCTTTTGTCAACTAATTGATTTCCTCATTTGGTAATTATCAGATCGAAGCTGAATTGAAGGGGGGCAAAATGTTATTTTTTAACTATAGGGGGGTTAAATGTTTTTGAGCTAAACTTCAGGGGGGCGCAAAATATAAATTATCAAAAAAATAATTCTAGCAAACTTTTGGTTGCCAACTTCACATGGAGGTGGCCACCATCCCCCGCCAGTCAATATCCATTGTCATGCCACCGACCTCCACCCCCACCGCCACATGGGCCACCCGTCGCTGTCGGCCACCACCCACCATCGCCGCCTGTATTGGTGACCCATGGCCGGCTCGCCGTTTGTCGGCCACCGACGCCCACCACTGTCCAGCCAACACCCACCGCCTTCTGTCACCTCCCGCGCACATGGCATCCACGTAGAGTTCATCCCATGTCCCTTAGTGAATAAGAATCGAGTGGGCATCAGGACCTATTTATAGGTTTTTGGGAGTATGTATGAAATCCCCCCTCCCCTGGCAAAAAAAAGAAAAAAGAATCTAGTTTATTATTTACAACCCATGCGCCCTGATCGAGTCGGCCAATTATAGTTCCAAATTTTCGATGGACTCTTGAGGATCGAAATTCTCCTCCACTAGAGGCAAAATCCTAATAGGCCTTTTGTTGCGCGATAGAAGGAAGGGTAGAGACGTTGTCACGCCGTCTGCCGATGCCTTTGATTGTGAGGCAGCGATTGTAGTTACTTTTTAATAATTATGCCCCTTCTGAAGAAAAATCCTGAGTCCGCCACTGGCCACGGTTGTGTATGTCACCAACGCACTTAGTGCTTGAGTCCGTTTGACCATCTATCACACAAACTGCGCTCCCATCACTCATCAGCGACCCACACCGATCCCCTTCGGCACCTATGTGGCGGATTTATCTCTCGTCTTTATGGTGAGTTTATCTATGCTCCTGTGCTCTAAGAACTTAGAGCCTCTCCAATAGCCTCGCTTGAGGCCATTGGCCCATCAATTGTGATGATGAATAGCCGCCAAAGGCCTCTCTTACCGATCGCCGCATTTATTTTTCACTCACTAGGCTCGCCCAACTTGTTGGCTCGTTTTGCAAATTACTAGATTTTATTTGGTAGGGAGTGGATAGGAAGGCCATTGTAGTATAAGCAAAATCCACTCACCAAATATACTGATGTAAAAAAATTCCATCGACGATCATATCATGAGGTAAATTGAAAATAATGAAAGAAAAATAAAAAAATCATTTGGAGACCGGAGTTTATGGAGAATAATTACGTGTGGTCGATAAAGCCCACCAATTCTAGTTTCTAAAAAAAGGGGTTATTTAGACCTTGTCACCCCCCCCCCCCCCCTAATTAGAATTTGACCCCCAATGTTTTCATAATCAGATTGTGGCCTCCAAATTCACAGATTCCGTGTGCAAGCCATGGTTGACCAACGTTTGCTCATATTGACCCTCTGTTCATTCCCACATTAACAATACTATCTCTTCTCATATATAGCTATGCAACAGCTATAAAATGGAAGCCAAAGTCATAAGAGATAGTATTGTCGGTACCGGAATGCACTGACGGTCAGCGTCAACAAAACGTTGGTCAACCACGGTGAACGTACGGAATCAGTGAAATTGAGGGGCAAAATCTAATTATGTAAATTTTGAAGGTCAAAATCTAATTAAGGGTATAAGTTAGGGGGCAAGTCTAAAAAACCCAACAAAATTTTCGGAGGGTTTTGAAACTTTTGTTGACCGATCTATCATCTGGGTCAAAAAAGTTGGCTGTCCGAGCTTCGGCAGTGCGCGCCCCAAGTGTGCTGCTGTGACTTGCGTGTGCGGTCCACCTATCGTGGGCCCCGGTCGGTTGGCCCGGCGCCCATCACAGCCGCATGCAGACGGTCTGGTGTACGATTCACTTCGGATCGCCTGCCATCGTGCGGCTGTGATCCGCCGGGGCCGACCAACCGGATGAGATCCGAACCCGAACTGAAAAAAATGTCGGGACCCGGTGTGCCCGATGGCGAACTCTACTGCTTGACTCTTCGAAACCCCAGGAGCCATCCGGTCGCATGAATTACAGCCAATAAAAGGGTGGAAGCCCGCAGTCGAGAGAGCTACACCCCCTTGGAGGGCTTGGAGCCACCGCCATTGGCGGAAGACGACGAAACAAAGCCCCAAACCCTCTCCCTCTCCGCCACCCGCCGCTTTCTTGCTGCTTCATCACCGCCACAACTCCCCTTTCTCTCTCTATCTCTCGATCATGACCTTACAGTCGAAGGAAGCAGAAGAGTACCCTTAGCTCCGAAGGAAATGGAGACTATATATACGGAGCGCCTCCGCCTCGCATACCCCCCCCTCTCGAACAAGCCCCAGTGGGGAAAACGATGGAGTCGTTCTACGAGGGGTGGCTGTCGCGGCAGGCGGAGCTCCTCGCCGAGCTCCACACCGCCCCACGCGACCAGCCGGACATCGCCGGCGCACTCATCTCCCGCGTCCTCGCACACTACCACGACTACTACCTCGAGAAGTCCCGCCTCGCGGCCCGGGACGTCCTCTCCCCCGCCTGGCTCACCCCCTACAAGCGCACCTTCCTCTGGGTCGCCGGATGGAAGCCCTCGCTTGCCTTCCGTCTCCTGGACGCGCGCCACCCTGCAAGGCGGCGATGCCCTCTCGCCGGAGCAGCGGCGGGGAGGAGCAGAGGCTGTCGGCGGAGATGGCCCGGGTGCAGGAGGCCATGGCGACACCGCAGGTGCTGGGGCTCCAACGCAGGGCCCGCGACTGGGAGGCCGTGGACGCGGTGGTGGGGTCCCTCGAGCTCCTCGTCGGCTCGGCCGACGCGCTCCGGGCCCGCGTCGTGATCCGGCTGGTGGAGATCCTGACCCCGGCGCATGCGATGGACTTCCTCGCCGCAGCCGCTGAACTCCACCTCCGCATCCGCGGGTGGGGGAGCGGCAACGATTGAGGGGTCGGAAGCTGGTGTCCGCTCACCGCCAACAAGCACTTTCGCGGGCGGTGGCGGCGGCCGGTTCGAGCCCGTAGCGTCCGCAAGATAATAAGACAAGTATCCAGTTGTTGGATTGGTAATGAGTACGTGTGACGTCAACGTTTCCTCATGGGAGCTAAGCTAAGAGCGAGTCGTCTTCCGTGTCAGGTCGAGTCGCCGCGTCGCAAGGCCACGTTGCTGCTGTTGTTGCGCCTCGTAGAAATAAAATCCGATCGGTGGATCTATTGTGTTACGGCTATATTATTTTTTTTTGGATTATTAACCTCGGACCCCTGCTAACCAACCCCATATTAAAATAAACCCATTGAAAATTTGAACTCCAACACCTCTAACCAACCTAGCACTGAGATAAACCATTCCCCCTCTTTTTTTTATTCCCAAGACCATCCTCTTCCCCTCTCCTCTCTCGATCAGCCATGGTAGCTGGGTCACCTGGTCACGCGGAGGCGACTACGAGCGGCGGGGGTTTGGTTAAGTCCGGAAGAGACGGTGGGGGAGGGGGGTTCAGTTAGGTCAGCAGCAGGGGCAACGACGAATGCAATGGATGAGTGTCAACAAATCTAAATTCGAAGGAAGATGAGAGGCATTTTTCGTCCAGAAGGGGTTGAGCTCAAATGGAAAGATTGTCGGGACTGTAGCTCTAAGTGATCTTCTAAAAAGGACTTCTTGCTAATTCCCCTTTTTTTAAAAAAATTTTATTCATACCCCAAAAAATTTACAATTAGCCCCCATTTTCAACAAACTTAAACACACCATGTTTTCTTTTATCATAACCCATTCCTATCCCAAAATACCCTTCCCCCTTACACCTCACCTTGAATACACCCCAGTTACATAGCCCGTCCCACTTTGATTATGCTCCAATTAAACACCCACACTCTTGAATATACCTCAATTATACACCCACTTGAACAGCCCCCACTTTTAAATACATCTGACAAGGGTGCCGACTCCTTTTTTTTTTCCAATTGGTAGAGGGGTTAGATCTCCTATGGAGGACTCTGATCAAGAGAATTGGGGGTTGGATTCGTTGAGCCTCATTGTCGTTGTTGTTACCAATGACGATGACGCCATATCCACCTCCAGCGTTTCCTTCACAAATAGACATTCAAACGGTTCTGTATTTAAGTTAGATGTTAGTTGGTATGTGGGGTACAAGGTAAGGGTATAATAGGTATTTAAAAATTTTGAGAAAGTTATTGAGAAAATAATGGGGGACGAGGGGTAATTACAGATTTTTTGGGTATGAATAAAATTTTCCTTTTTTTTTAATAACCAGTAGTGTTCCGACATGTGGTGATCCAAAAACTAAATGCCATAATCTATGGCCATGGGATAAACCTAAGAGGGGATACCAACACCCCCGGCCGCTGCCTCCCACCTGTTGCCGTCATCCGGCCATAGTCCTCATCGACCTCTGGTGACCACCCCGACTGATAGCTTGCCTGTAAAGATGTGATTTCCCTGTAAATCTATGAATGTAATATATTTGATTATATATGTGTTGAATTTTGTATGAGACATTCTGGGGCACTTACGAGTACACAAGTGTACATGAAGTAAATACGGAGCCAGTACATAAAGGCTGCGCAAGGAAAAATACGGACTTTTCGTTCGATTAGCACTGTTTGGCCCTTATTCCAAAACTCATACGAATCTTTTGGGAACACTTTAAATTCCAATCCATTTAAACTGCACTAAACCCTTAAAATCCCGGCCCATTTAAACTGCACTAAACTTAACCGTTCATCCCGTGATCATTGTTTGCATTAATGACTATAAACCCTCCTGCTTAAATTTCGACCGCCCCAAAGCATCGGTCCGATCTCAAGGAATCCATTCGAACAGAGACAGATGTGATTGATCGATTATAGGAGGGGGGAGTTGGTCGCACCGAAGGCGAGCGAAAATTGAATACTAACGGCAAGGGTCAAGGGATAATACCAGTTCATGTGCTATGGAGTAAGGTGACAACTTGGAAGGGCTACAGAGAGTTGAAGAGAGACCCATCATAGGCAAGAGATTTCCCGGCGGATCAGAGTTCCTTCAAGCTGAATCAGCCCATTGCATTTGAGAATCACGAATCGTAGGAAACAATACGAGAGACAGAAAGTACCATTAAATTTTCAAGAGACAAAAAGTAGACCCAACTTAAAATTATATATCGCTTCAATTGCCGCAGATTACAATCCTTTGAAACAATAAACGGCCACAAAACAAATAAAAGAGGGTACCTCTGAAATAATTCCTACCAGACCTCACAAAAAACCGCCCTCAAATGTGCTGTACAGGAGGTAAAAAAGATTACACACCTGCGCTACCTTAACCTGCAACAAAACATTACCCACAGGCATCCTGACGCCAGCATCATCCGCTGATAAAGAAGACTGAGACCATATCATAGCTGATTTTATTCGGTACCACCACGGCCTCGACCACACACTTGACTGGACCAGACCAGACCCAACCCGACCAGACAGGACTTGGACTCCCCACCCATGACTGACCCACCAATAACACTGGCAAAGCACTCTCGGCACTTCAGCTGAAGTTGAAGCCGCCGGAAGGAACGGAGTGCTGCTCGTTGCTTCCAAAGCGGAACTCGCCCTGGGCAGCGTCGCCTGAGGGCATCGTCTCGTCGTCCTCCTCCAGCCAGTAGGTCTCGAGGATCTTCACGGCCTTCTCGTAGATCTCGGTGTTGTCGTGGCTCTGCAGGTTCTCGATCTTCTCCAACCCTTCGGCCTCGTCGATCATCTGGGCATAGGGATTCGCGTCCATGTTCTTCTCAGCTTCGCCGACCTTCAGGATGTTCTCGAGCCCTTCCAGGCAGACCGTCACGATTCTAGGATCCGGACAGATGAGCAGATCGCACAGGGGCTTGATGCACCCCTGGCCCACTAGGTACCTGTCCTCAACAGATAAAAAACCCATGTGAGCGGAAAAATGTAGGGCTAAGAATGTCCAACATATAATTTGAGAAGAATTGGTGGGCAGGCACGAACTTTATCTGATCATGGGTGCCGCCCGAAGTAGCATTTGAGATGGCCCATGCAGCTTCTTTCTTGATGTCAAATTCAGCAGTTTGAAGCAGGTTTACCAGAGGGCCGATGATGTCAGCAGCAATCACGGCCTGTGATTTTAGATACAATGTAGTGTAAGTATAGAGTGATTATCATGTCAAAGATAAAAAGTGGGAATGCAGCTTAATGATATCGGCAGAAACTACAGAATATGGCACTTTGTTGTAGCAGAGAAATAAGGAGGCATATGGTTTTGCTTCTAAACAAACAAAAACACACGCACGCGTGCACAAGCACACACGCATGGACCCGTCCGTCCGCCTGTGCCCGCACCCACACCCACACCCGCCCTCCCACCCACCACGATATTAATTTATTGTTGTACTTAAAATTTTAAACATTTTCTCAAATATAATGGGATATCGGGATATTTTCAGGTTCTCGGCCAAAATACCTGACGATGGACAATATATGATTTAAATAGGTTCACTTATTTGGGTACATACTACATACCTGTATCTGGTCCTTATTTCCAGCAGTGATGTTTGAAATGGTCCAGCAAGCTTCCTTCTTGATGCTTTTCTTGTGATTGTGCGTCAAAAGGTTCAGAAGGCAAGGAAGTGCTTGATGATTGATGATGAACTGGGGAAATTTTAGACAAGGATTCATAACATAAGAACTATGGCACCAAAAATTAATGAACTTGCAATTTAGACTAAGCAAGATCTTATCAAAGCAATTATGAAGGTCCACTATATAAATATCTAGCAAGCATGTTTCATGTTTTGTACAGCAGACTGATTCATCACATCTCACCAAAACGGATGAAAGTTGAAAACCAGAATAAGCAAAGATCCCATCGAAGCACAAAGAAGTGTTTGTAATATAATCATTATGTAGGACCTAGCTATCCTTCTATAGCATATAATGATCCATCGAATCTCACCAAATGGAGAAATTACAAACCAGAATAAACAAGATTCCATCCAAACATGTGTGAGTTATAACATGGAAAGTAAAGTTTCTGAAAGGAAAGCAAAAATTCCTTAAAATAAAAATCATATTTTTGAATCATCGATCTAATTCTACTACCTGATCCTCCTCTAAAAGGAAAGCATGATTTTGAATGTCAGGTATGAACATGGAAAGTAAAATTCCTTAAAATAAAAGCACAGATAAAATGTTCTAGTAATTAGTACCTACTAGAACATTAGAACTAACTGAAGTGCAATGAACTTCGGGTAAAAATCAATGATAAAGGCTCAAAGTTCCAATGTGAGATAGTAGAAATTTCTTAGTCATATCAGCTATGGGCCTGGAGGATCGGGTAGTAGAATTAGATCGAGGATCGTAAGATTGTACATGAGAAAAACATAAATTATAAATTATACATATGGGCCTGCTAAATAAACCAGCACAGTTCTTGGGCTCTGATTAAAATAACTAATATCAGATTTAAAATTATATATATATATATATGGTTTTTTACAAATCAACCCCTACAATCTTTTCTATTTACATATAAACCCCTCAAATTCATTCAAACATTAATTATTGACCCTGCAGTTAGCTGACATCAGAACTTCATTTTTTACACCATAAAATCCTACGAACAATTTTTTTTTTTGGTGGGAACCAACGATGTTCAAATCAACCAGGGCACGCCATTATGAATAAAAGGGCTCTATTTTCCTACTAATTTAGTATGAAATTTACACCAAGGAATTTTTCTTCCTCACACCCTGGATTTGCCGACAGAGAACAGCGACTGTACTTTCAATGCGGTTGGGCCAACTAATTCAAAGCACACGGACTTTTTATTTTAGTTATTTTATTTCAGTTGTTAAATTTTATGTTCTTTTTATTTTGACTATTTCGTTTAGTCCCATATCAGTTATGGGAACAGCTTGTGCACATGTCTCTTGTATAAGAGACCCCGGGTCTTCTCTTTTTATCATAGAAGAATTAATAAAGAAATTATGTTATTTGTATTGTTTTTCTGTGAAAGGAATATCGGGCTAGTAGCTCAGAGGCGAGAAGTCTCGACCTTTCGTTGTGAAGTCTGGGTGTTATTTCTGCCCCTTTGAGCTTCTCTCCTTTTTCCTCTCAAGATAAACAATTAATCCAATGATTCCGATGGAAAAGGCAAGAATGTAGTGTCAAGTATTCAATTTAAAGAAAAGGTCAATCGTTTGGAAATCCAGATATTTTTTTGGATAGGGAATAGGGATTGTAACAGGATTAATATTTAAAGATTGATAGCCCATTAGCCCTCAAAAGAATTTCAAACAAAAATCTTTGGCTCAATAGATTTCAAACTGATAGTTTAATTTATATTGTTGAAGGTCCCATCTCAAGCCAACAATTATATTGATGAAGATTTTTTATGCTAATGATGGAAAGATCTAATCATGTTTTTTGTAGATAGATGTTTCTACGCAGATGATGAATAATGAAAGAAGACGATGGCGACAAACCTCAGAGGGGGAGAAAACGAACGAGTGAAAGAAACCACAAGAGAAATAAAACAGCACGCTCCCTCCGTTGATCCCTTTTTATAGCCCAATTGTCAATCCGAATCTTCTTTAACTATATTTTCAACACCATTAGCCCCGTTGTCAATACAAGTCCTATTTAACCACGGTCTCAACTAGGGGTGGTAATGGGTCAAGTTCGGGTCGGGTTGAGACATAGGTTCAAGGGTAAAACACCCAATCCCAACCTGACCCGTTTAATAAATGGGTCAAAAACTAAAACCCAAACCCGACCCGCCTAATAAATGGGTTGACCCTACCCGACCCGACTCATTTGGTAAAAGGATCAAGTCGGGTTATAAGTACAAACCCAAACCCGACCCGTTTAATAAATAGTCGGGTCAACCCGTTTATGACCCGAACCCGTTTAGGTCAAACCCAAATCCACTAACTTCGAGTCTGGGTCGGATCGAGTCAAGGATTGCCACCCCTAGTCTCAATACCTTTTAACCCCAATGTTAATCGAAATCCCAATTAACCAGGGTTGACAATTTTTTGGGGGTTAATGTGTCAAAGGTCCTTGACAACAAACATTTTCGCTGACAAGGACCGGAAACAAATAGGCTTAGCATTAGGTCCTTGGTCCACGAATTGGTTTGGTGTAAAGGACCGGGATTTTCACCGAATCCCCAAAACACCTTATTTGTTTCTCTTGAGCAAGGTCGCGGAGGCAGGGACGAGCAGCCGTGTTGGAGAAGGGCACGAGCAGTAGAGGTGGCGGTGGAGACAACAGCGGCATCCGAGTCGTTGTTGCTCGAGATTAATTTAATTAGAGCAAGTTCCTTCGTTGGCATCTAATTCACAAGTAAGATGATCGTTTGAAGAATCCTCGATGAACGAGATCCAACATCGAGAAGTTCCTAGTAAGAAAGCCTTGAATCAGTCGCAAAGAAGCTTAATAGGAAGCCCGAGGGGGGCCTCAGCAATTAGGGCACCCACAGGTTGATCAGCAATAGCAGTCCGTCAAAAAATAACATCGATCAACACTTCTGGGTGGGTGCCGACAAGCTGAAATAGCAAGGGGTGCCCCAATGACAAATTAGCAACGTGGGGGTGCCTTTATTGGGCCTTTAACATGGGAATTATTTCTTGTGTTTTTGTTTCACGCGATCAAAACAGAGGGAGGGGGCAAGCTTCACATTTCACGTAGAAAAGGTGCACGGGCTCCATTCTTCACACGGGGAAAACACTAGAGTTGAGAGGGCTGCCGCGCGGAGAAAGGAGAAAGGAAAGAAAGAGGGGGACAAGGTTGATGCCTCTTCTTTCCCTTCGTCTCTTTTTCTTCATGCTTCGTCTTTTCTCACTTCTTCTTTGCCTTTTCTTCTTTCACGAAAGATCTTGAGAGATTGGAAGATAGATAAAAAGGAGGGGGGGTAGGTATCACCACCTAGAGGTTTCGTGAGGCATTATCAACAAAGAGATATTGCATCCTTCAACAGCAACACAAGTTTGTAAACACAATTTTAATTAATCATGCATAAAACATGAAAAAAGGCCTGAGGAGCTATAAATAACCCACCACAGCAGTATATAATTACCCCACAGTCAATGTGGGACTAAACGAAACCAATAAAAGCCAAACCAGACAGGCTTAAATAATTAATAATGAAATACTTTGATAATTAATAATTAATACTTTGAAAATAAATTAATAAATAATGAAATAAATAACTAAACCCCAACATATGGGCCTAACATCATCCAAGCCAAAGAGAAACGGGGTATGTCCATCCTCCAATGCCGACAACCGTAGACACGTGTGATATGAGGCCTGATACCCTTATCATTATTGTTCTATCTCTTAGATCTGTAATTAAAGTTAATATCATGGATTGAAATTTCGACCGAAATACCAAAATTTAAATCAAATATTTCGGTTTCGGTCGAGACCGAAACAAAAGGTTGGTGTGAAACCCAATTTCGATCGATTTCGGTTAAATTTTGAACAATTCTGGTTTCTGATTTTGGTACCAATTTAAAGGTTGGTGTTAAACCCAATTTCAATTGATTTCGATTAAATTTTGAACAATTTTGTTTCTGATTTTGGAACCGAAACTGGTACTATAAATTTCGATCCATTTCGATTAATTACGGTTTCAAAACAGGGAATGTAAATTTTGACTTTCGACCAATTTCGATCAATTTTGATCGAAATTTCAGTTTCGGTCCCAACTAAAACCAGACATGAAATCAAAATCACAGACCATGGTTAATACCTATTCGAGAACTTTATTCTGGCTACCAGACTCATCGGAACTTTGAGCCTTTTCACTTTCCTTGAATTGCTAGTTTGAAAAGTTCCCTCACATTACACGAGCCTAACATTGGGTTACTCATCCTTTTGAGCTTTGGTTTAATCTATGAAAACCCGCGCATGCTAATTGAAGAAATCGGTTAATAAAAGACCTTCCCTAATCCTTCGGGAAGTTCTACCTTCCCAAACGACTTTCGTTTAATATTTTAAATTTGTTTGATCTGTAGGACTGCTACTTAGGATCATGGGAGTCTAGTCAAGAATCTTAGGATCATGAGAGACTCATCGGAACTTTGAGCCTTTTCACTTTCCTTGAATTGCTAGTTTGAAAAGTTCCCTCACATTACACGAGCCTAACATTGGGTTACTCATCCTTTTGAGCTTTGGTTTAATCTATGAAAACCCGCGCATGCTAATTGAAGAAATCGGTTAATAAAAGACCTTCCCTAATCCTTCGGGAAGTTCTACCTTCCCAAACGACTTTCGTTTAATATTTTAAATTTGTTTGATCTGTAGGACTGCTACTTAGGATCATGGGAGTCTAGTCAAGAATCTTAGGATCATGAGAGACTCATCGGAACTTTGAGCCTTTTCACTTTCCTTGAATTGCTAGTTTGAAAAGTTCCCTCACATTACACGAGCCTAACATTGGGTTACTCATCCTTTTGAGCTTTGGTTTAATCTATGAAAACCCGCGCATGCTAATTGAAGAAATCGGTTAATAAAAGACCTTCCCTAATCCTTCGGGAAGTTCTACCTTCCCAAACGACTTTCGTTTAATATTTTAAATTTGTTTGATCTGTAGGACTGCTACTTAGGATTATGGGAGTCTAGTCAAGAATCTTAGGATCATGAGTCTAGTCAAGAATCGTAAGACTCCAGGATCGTGGGAGTTTAATTGGGATTTTGCTGACTTGAGAGTCTACAATGGGAGTTGGATCGATTTTTGATCATATGCAATGTTTTAAAAGTGCTAAGCGGACCTAAAGTGGTAGGGGAGTTTCAAGGCATTAAGGCGCAAGGCAGATGCCCAAAGATTGAAACATCCAAAATTTTATAAAATATTTTACTTAAAATTTGCATAACTATTATGCTTGCAATGTCATTCTTCTTCCAGGAGTTCACAATGGGCCCATTCTAAATTTATTTGATCTTCGTTTACATCAACACTAAACCTTAATTCCCAGAAGCCGTTCAAACTCTTAGTTATTTTAATTGGGATTACTAAATTGCAAAATATTAGTGATCCCGTTTGCATATTCATCAATTGGAGAGTCAGCCCCGAATCACTTCATTTATAAGGTCATCTCGCCTAATTTCTTGGTAAAATCATTTTGATCCCCTAGGAGTTTTGGAATTTGATGAAATTTGGCGAGGGTGTTGTCTAGGGTAAGATGATCATCCTCACCAATTTTCATCAAATTCCAAAACTTCTAGGGCCATCAAATGGTAGAAGCTTTATCTACCGTCCGCAGTCACCGTTAATTTTGTTTCTACCATTTGATGATCCTAGAAGTTTTGGAATTTGATGAAATTAGTGAGGATGATCATCTTACCCTAGACAACACCCTCACCAAATTTCATCAAATTCCAAAACTCCTAAGAAAATCAAAATGAGCACAGCTCATTTTCTCCACCCGCAGCTCACTGTAACATTCCTCTCTCTCTCTCTCCCTCTCTCTCTCTCTATATATATATATATAGAGAGAGAGAGAGAGAATATATATATATATATATATATATATATATAGAGAGAGAGAGAGAGAGAGAGAGAGAATACGGGGGTATAGGTTGGCGGCCTATTTCGACGAAATGAGCCACCGCCCATTTGACACCCCAATGAGTATTAGAATATGCTGATTTTTTGTGAGCATAAGCAACTTACCTTAGATAGCACACCCACAAAAAATCAGCACATTTTAAAACTTTTAGAGGCATCAAATGTTATATTTCAGATTAACGGTTACAAGTTACAACATACGTTCGATAAAACTTCTAACATTTGATGCCCCTATGAGTTTTAGAATGTGCTGATTTTTTGTGGGTGTTCTATCTAAGATAAGGTGCTTATGCTCACAAAAAAAATAGCACATTCTAAAACTCCTAAGGGATTCAAATTGGTGGCTCCCCATTTCGCCAAAATAGATTGGCAGCTCATTTCTCTCTCTCTCTCTCTCTCTCTCTCTCTCTCTCTATATATATATATATATATATATATATATATATAGAGAGAGAGAGAGAGATATATATATATATAGAGAGAGAGAGAGAAAAATGCTATAATGCGATAAATGCGGCACCGCACCGCAGCTGTCTGATGCACCGCTGCGTGCATGCGATGCACGCAGCGCGTACATCAGACGGCTGCGGTGCAATGCCGCACGTACCGCATGCTGGATTATAGCATGCCCTATATATATATATATATATATATATATATATATATATATATATATATATATATATATATATATATATAGGGCTGAAACGGATAATTTATATATAATTATTAAAGCAAAGAAGTTTAAGATTGGTGCTATAAACCTAGATATCACAATCTGAATAGTTGGTTTGAACAAAATCAACAAAGCCATATTTATCCTTACACCAAAAAATACATATTACTGGATCTCGATCCCCTATATTACAGTTCCTACTTTAAAATGAAATAAAATAAGGGGAAAACAAAATCAACAAAGCCATATGTGTCGTACAAGAAAATGGGGCTGCAAAACAAAGCCCAGATACATGAGTCTCATTTTGGCACATATTAAAAACAAAAGGCTGCATTCTCTAATATCTATAAAAAGGATGTTTGTTATTCCACATCTTAAAGCAGAAAACCAACAAACAAGAAACACAACCAACAAACAAGAAACACAACCAACAAACAAGAAACATGTTTCAAACTATTAAAGCAATCTAGACCAATGGATCTCTTGGTAGTCAGTACTTGCATGAGACTGAAAAATGAGAAGAAGACTGTAAGTGAATCTCCATATCAAATAGGATAGAAGAACAGCGCACAATGCACATATACTCTCTTTGTTTACCTCCATCTAATCCTTTATACAAGGGTCTGTAGAGGGATCAATTACCCCCAATCACAAAGTGGCAGCTAGCATGCAGCCAAAGGATAGGCGCAAACCACCTTCTCAAAATTTAAAGATTTAACGGATTGGTCAGAGACCCAACACCTTCAACAATCTAAACACATATACCATGCCATTTTTGCCCTATTGGGAAGATCAGCACCCTTAAACCTCAAGACACTAAGTGAAGCCTTCGCCTACTAAACATGCTTATCTTCTTGCTATTAAACATGTTCAATAATGACGATAACAGTAATTTTGAAACAGTACTTAGCAAATCAAAACGACCATACGATCATATGCACCTCCTATATTGACAAACTTCACTTTGCATTTTGTCAGAACAAACTCTGAATAATGATTTTACAGCCGCATTTTTTAAGGTCACCCTTAACCTTCTAAAGGGCTGCTCTAAGTATCAAATACCATCTTGTTCTATGCGGAACAGGGGAAACGGCACAATTTGATTTATGGGACAGCACAACAATATACTAAATAATCATAGGAAGAAGAGAGGGATCAACAAAAAAATACCCTAGAAATCAAAACCCATTTCCTTACACAAGTAAGAACAATAACCACATAAGATAAAAGTCCAGAAGACTATCATCTTATGCAGGGAAAAATACAAATACTACCAGATGATTTAATGATGGGTACAGTTCTGAGTATCTTCCTCTTGAGTCTTGACTTGTATGCATGTTAGATACATAAGTAAGATCCATAAGATATTCAGTATAACGACCATGATTGTTCAAGATTGATACAAGATGACCAGTAGACCATACAAAAATCAGCAAAAGGCATCAATCAACAATGTGAAGACTAGAAAGCCAGAAAATTTTCCAAATGGACATGATAACAAACCCACACAATATACACGGTGCAGCAATAAAATGGCCATAAAATAATCATATTCCCATTTGAACATATTATGCGCACATTATAGGCATCGATATAATCACCAAAATCTCCGACTTGTTGAAAAAATTGAGTTTTACACACAAACTTAACATAAGCCAAAAATTATTGATGGTTACTGTGATTTTTCAACTCACCAGAATAGCTGCTTTTTATCGTGACCTTCTCAAAAAGTTGCACACAATTCGATGACTTGTGATTATGAATCATCAGAAAATAAAGAGAACATAACAACAAAGGATGATGCAAATTTGGGATTTAATGGTCATGATAAGTTGGAATCTTTATATTTTTATCAATGACTTGAACATATTGGGTTTCGTAATATTTATTTTGGCATTATGTTAATATTTATGTAGTTTTGTCGATGAATTTAATTGGGATGTGTATGTTGTTTTGGTTGATGGCTTGTCGGCTAATATTATTATATTTATATTTGTGAATTATGAATGTCGTACTTGCTTAAAGATAGCCAAAAGGTTAAAGTGAACCATTAATAGATTACATAACTATATATTACTCTGCTTTTAACTCTTGAAGTTTCTCTTCTTTTTTTTCCCAGAGTGTGACAACTTTCACCCTAGCTGGTTAAATCCTGAACCCAGTCTTTTCCCCAAATTTTCCTCATTTTTATTCCTAAATTTCAGATTTTCATCGATTTTCCATGAGATGTGCACGAGACGAATTATTGCCGAACTCGAACTTGGTGACTGGTGCATAACATTGGTGCAAACCTAGGATGTACCAATACTTCGAACAAGTGTCGTACCGTATCAGATACTTCCCGATACTCCGATACGGCGGGATACGTATCCAATGGACCAATACGGCTAGAAAGTATCGGTATTTTTTTAAAAAAAAGAACCGATACGCCAAGGATACAGGACCGATACACTGGGAATACGGGACTAATAAGCCGGGGATACTGGACCGATACACCGGAATACATATTGATGACAATGTTCGGATATAGGTCTAAATTCCATTCGTAACCATTTGCTTAACGATATGATTTATATGTTTTGTTTTTGGATGATGCATGTGACACTAACTTTTTATTTTGTAACAGATAATGAATGTCAGTGTTTTTCGCTAACATTTTGTAATGAACGATGAATTTGATACTTGCATAATGTTGTTAGTGTTACTTTTTTGTAATGGATGAATGTGACACTAGCTTTGAATTTTTGGGTTGTATTGGATGTAAATCATGTAATGAATAATGAACATGGTCATATTTAATTTTTAACCTATTCACTATTCACATTCTAGCACAAAAATAATAATAATTATTATTATTATTATTATTATATTAAATTACAAACGTATCCCTATCGTACCACGTATCCTAGTTTTTTTAAAATCCACGTATCGCCATAATCCATATCCCCGTATCTGTATCCCAGTATCCATATCGGTGCTTCCTAGGTGCAAACACATAAATGACGGTAACATTTCATGTTATCAACAAGATTAATGAACTTCAATGGATCGAAAATGTAAATATAAAATTATATGAAGCTTCGACGCACATCCATGTTTCAATTTGAGCAAATTTTGAAATATTGTTTTGTGGATAGAATGAGAAGTCTAACTGCATACGAGCACTAAAAAACAAAGTAATAGGCAGAGCATGGAGGCTTGTTACTTGAGTTTGCAGATCATCCCCAGTTACGATATTTCCAACAGTACGAAGAGCAGGGATAAGCACTGAAGGAGATGGGTGACTGAAAAGACAAGAATTTGGTATAAGAGATGATTTTATAAATTTAGAAACCAATGCATGGCAGGAAAACAAAATGCAAGGGAAAGAAGAATAGTTATAAAAGAAAAGTAACACATACAGAAGCAGTTCAACAAGCCGAGGGCAGACGCCCGCTTCAATCACTGCTTGAATCTTGTCATTTGTCCCGTCAGATAAATATGAAAGCGCCCAGCATGCATCAGTTAGAACTTCCTCATCATTCGTATGAATGAGGCGCTCGAGCGCTGGAAGAGCAGGCTTTACCTGCTCAAAAAGAAACATGCCACTTAGATATATACACAGAAACCTTATAGATATTGCAACCTAACAACAAAAACATAAAGCTGAAAATCAAACCTGCTCAAAAGGTGGTTGTGGCTTTCCTCTACAAAAATTTGATAAAGTCCAAGTAGCATTCCTCAGCATAGAGAGCTTTGCATGCTCATTTAATTGTGCCAGTAGTGGCATCAATGCACCGCTTGCAAGGACAAGATCTCGGCACTTTGGGGAATCACCAGCAACATTACCCAACGCCCACACAGCCTGCAATATAAAACAAACATCTCAATAACCGACTGGCCAACCTATGCAAATATAGCTGATAAGGGTACTTCCTAAAACCAATGTTATAGAATTAATTCCATATTTACCATTTATGATAATCATATAAGTGATAAGTAATAATCTCCAAAATAAAAATAAACTTTGGAGGAACCCACTTGGTTCCAAGGTCTGTACCAAAACTAATCTCCATATATCAAATAAATAGTAATACCTTCTTATTTTCTAAAAAGGATATTTCATATTCCATTTACCATAATGACAAGGATATTCTTACATAGGTAGTATTAATATATGCACTATAGTTGCATTTCTCAAAATCGTCACATTTTTTACAAAATAGCTGCCTGTTATATAAATACTCGACTTTGCAAACAATAAAAATAAAACAAGAGAAAGAGGTACATGTGAGCATGCTCAATGCATTGCTTTATCAAGTTACTTGTGCATTCAAAACTTAATTTTTGGGTAAAGATGTCAATAGTCATTGTCATAATAATGTCTAGTAACTTCTATGTAATAATTTTTTGTTTCCACCATGATTATTAGCTATTGGAAGGGTTATCATACCTGCTCTCGGACATCATCACTGGGAGAAGCAAGAAGCTTCACAAAAATCGGCACAGCCCCGTGATCAATCACAACCCTGGTGTTCTCCGAAGTTCCCGAGGCAATGTTGGTAAGTGCCCAAGCGGCCTCAAACTGCCGAACGGTTCGAAATACATAAAATGTTTGAAAAATGAGGGCAGAAACATTGAGATCATACATGAAAGACTTCAAGAAGTATATTTCTGATTCAGACCTGAAGTTGGGGGAAATCCTCCCTTATAAGGAACTCCACAAATCGCGGTACAACACCAGCTTGGATGACCTCCTCGATTGGAGGACTTCGTTCTGACAAAGATTATGAGTTGCAAATACTGTGATTGATTTAAAAAATAAAGAAGGGAATTAGGAAATTTGATAGAGATGAATGATCGGATACCTATTGACAGCAATTTTCGGAACTGTGTGGTTGCTTCAAGCTGCAGAGTGGTATCTTCCGAATAGACCCCTGCCACCATCGCTGGAAGGCTCTCCAACTGAGGCTCACAACAAGGGAAAAAGCATGAGATCCAAATCCAAAACCCTAGCCCTAATCCGACAAATATATCAAAAAAGCAGGAAACAGAAAAGCCAAGGTTTCCAAATGAACACAGATCGCAGGCCGAAACCCCAAGAGATCACGTCCGGCCATCCGATCTGCCGATCGGAACCCTAGAACTAGGGTTCGTGAAGGGGTAGGGGGGGGATCACCTTCTTCTCGATGCCGGAGGCGTGGGTTGAGGCGGGGAAGGACATGGCTTGCATGCCCTCCCGCCTTTTCTTCAGGAGGCTCTCCTCCCTCCGGTTCTTTCGGATCTCCACCATGTTGTCCTCCCTCCGCCGCCGGCCCTCCTCCGCGTCCACGGCGACCTTGTACCTGTTGCGGCGGACCTCCGCCCTCTCGCTCGGCCTAAGAGACATGGCGGCCTTCCTCCTTCGCCAACTGAGAGAAACCCTAAAAAGAGAGGAAGAAGAACCCGAGCGGCGGAGTGCGATACCGAAGAACGGGAATACGAGTTTCTTTTCTCTTTTTTTTTTTAAATTTTTTTGAGAGGAAAAACAGTGGAAACAACAATAAAAAATAACCCTTTTATAAACCCGACTTCTGCTTTCTATTGATACCCCCGATAGGTTCCAAAATGCCATTGGTATCCTTCGTGCATGACCCTCCAAAATGAAGAGGGGATCCACACATCATTATCAAACGCACTCTTAGGAATAAACCAAATGTAAGAACCTTTATCGATCAGTATCTTGCCACGATGGGACGGTGTTATTCCACATGTCATTATCAAACACATTTTGATGCAGAAACCAAGTATAAGATCCCCTGATCAATCAGTATATTGCCATGATCAAGCGATGTTATTCCATGCGTCGTTATCAAGTGCACCCTGGTGTAGAAATCAAGTAGCAAAGTACATGATACGTGCCCCGTTGCTAGTCTAATCGACCGACAACTCGCCTCGATCAACTAGCGTGCAAAGGCACATACTTCGTACTCATTAGCAGTTAGATTGATCAGGGCCGAGACCCAACCATCTGACCTATAAAGGTATATGCTATGTGCCCCATGTTGGGTATTCTACTCTATGAATACAATCAAACGATGACTAACATAATGTAGAGATGAAACAAATCTAGTGCAAAACAAATTGAACAATCTAAAGGGGTTTAGCATGCAAGGTTGAACACAACAATCAAACAAGGTTTAGGTTGTCCTAAGGTTGTCTACAGATATGGCAAAGAGGTGGAAGAAGGAAGAAGAACAAGATACTTAGCAGTTGTCGAGGCTTGTGCTAGCACAATGCCCTGAAAGCTATTTCGCCGCCTCGGTAGGTGCTTCAAGGCCTCCGACGAACGCTCCCCAGGGTACAACGACTGGACTCCTCTTCAGCACCGAAGGGAACCCCTTTTGGACTCTTAGCGTACTCCAGACACTCCAGACAAGAGAGAACGAGAAAGAAAAGAGAAAGTGAAGAGAGCTCTTAGCTTGGTGTCTTTCTGACTTCACCGGACCCTCTCTTATATAGAGGTCCTTAGCCATAACGTCCCCACACTCTCAGCCATTGCATGCAACGCACTGATGAGCATTCACTGCTCTGTCAAGTGAAACGGTTGCATGTGACAGTGCAGAGGTCCAGGTTCAATGAACCTAGCTCAGCCTCGTGAATAGTGTAACGGAAGAAATAAATCTCCATTAAACATTAAAAAATTAAAACCCAGTGTAAAACAAGGCCCGAAGCCCGAAGACCATTCGCGTCCACGCGGCTCGCGAGCCGCGGCCTCGGCCCGGCTCGGCTCGGCGCGCGCGCGCGCGTGTGTGGTGGGCTATGGCCTGGCTCTTGGGAAGCTACAAAGCCCAATGAAAGGAGTTCCATTAAAAACGCATTAAAAGATCTCCCCACGGGCAATATGGGACTAAACCAAAAACCGGTTTTTTCATTATTCTATCAAAACCAATTTTTGTAACAATCCCCCACAATAATGAAAATATCGAAAACCAAATTGAAAGAAGTAGTCTGGAGTACTTATAAAAGTATGTATAGACATAAGGTGTCTTTCGACTTGAACCTTTGCTTAGTGTAGACTGCAGGACCTACTAGCTGACAGTGAACTTACGTCTTGAACTGTACAGCTATATATTGTAAGTCTAGTTGACAAGTCTCACCCATACTTTCAGATACATCATAGAGTCCCATGCGGTTGTGCTCTTTATGGCCATGAGCCTTCCCCAGTTTTCTTGAGTGTTCTAGAGAATTAGCCTCAATTCTCATAGAAGCGGCCACACTTCTACACTCATATAGGTGCTTACTAACAAGAGTGCTCTGTATCTATACACCCCACTGGTATGCCAGCTATAGTTAGCATTAAGAGTCTAAAACTCAGCCTCTCAGCGATACAGAATGTACTATCACATCATAGGGAGGGGAGAATTTGATAGCACCCCCACAAATCCCTCGAATAACTTGTTTTCCCATTGAACCTCGATTTTGGGATCTCCAATCACGTAGGTTGGGTTACCGTTATCGGAGACTTATTCGTTTATAGGCCTCAGCCCCATCCCCCTCGATGTACTTAGAACTAACTCTCTAGCTAGTCCTTTAGTTAAGGGATCTGCTAAATTATCTTTTGACCTAATATAGTCAATAGTAATTATCCCATCTTTCAACATCTGTCGAACAGTGTTATGTCTACGACGAATATGTCGTGACTTTCCATTATAGGAGTTATTCCTGGCCCTCATTATAGCTGCTTGGCTATCACAATGAATTGGGACAGCAGGAATAGGCTTTGGCCAAAAAGGAATATCCATAATGAGATTCCTTAGCCATTCACCCTCTTCACTAGCTTTATCTAGTGCTATGAACTCCGACTCCATAGTGGATCGGGCAATGCATGTTTGTTTGGATGATTTCCAACAAATTGCACCCCCTCCAAGGGTAAACACATACCCACTAGTGGATTTGGTTCCTGAGGAATCCGCAATCCAATTAGCATCGCTGTATCCTTCTAGGACAGCTGGATACCTACTATAGAAAATGCCATAATCTAATGTATGTTTTAAGTACCTTAGAACTCGGATTAGAGCATCCCAATGCTCTTGGTTAGGGTTAATAGTGTATCTACTAAGTCTACCTATCGCATAGGCAATATCGGGTCTCGTGCAGTTCATGATATACATGAGACTGCCAATTACCCTAGAATATTCTAGTTGTGATACACTAGGCCCTAAATTCTTCTTCAGGTGTACTGAAGGATCATATGGCGTTCTAGCAGGTAGACAATCAATATGACCGAACTTCCTAAGCACTTTCTCGATATAGTGAGATTGAGATAGAGTTATGCCATTGGAATCTCTCTTAATTTTGATTCCAAGAATGACATCTGCAGCTCCTAAGTCTTTCATATCAAAGTGCCTACTCAGGAAGTCCTTGGTCTTGACCACTACTTCTAAGTTGGTTCCAAAGATCAACATATCATCTACATAGAGACATATGACCACACAAGTCAAGTTATTGACCTTAGTGTAGATACATTTATCTGATTCATTAATTCTGAAACCACTTGAAGTTAACACATGGTCAAACTTCTCGTGCCATTGTTTTGGAGCCTGTTTGAGACCATAAAGAGATTTCTTTAGTCTACAAACCTTCTGCTCTAAACCTTGCACTACGAAGCCTTCTGGCTGATCCATATAGATCTCTTCCTCTAATTCACTATTCAGGAATGCAGTCTTTACATCCATCTGGTGAATCACAAGGCTATGGATAGCGGCTATGGCTATAAGCACCCTAATGGATGTAATCCGGGTCACAGGAGAGTAAGTGTCAAAGAAGTCCACTCCCTCTCGTTGCCTATAGCCCTTTGCTACTAACCTAGCCTTATATCTCTCTATAGATCCATCTGCCCTAAGCTTCTTCTTGAATATCCATTTACACCCAACAGTTTTGCAACCAGGAGGAAGCTCCACTAACTCCCAGGTGTTGTTGGATGTTATGGATTCAAGTTCACTGTTTACAGCTTCCTTCCAAAAGATGGAGTCAGCTGAGGTCATGGCTTCATTATAACTAGTTGGATCCTCTTCCACTAGATATGTAATGAAGTCAGGCCCAAATGAAGTACCAGTCCTAGCTCGCTTGCTCCTTCTAGGTTCGATCTCTTCATTATCTGAAGAGTCATCCCTCTGTCTAGGAGCAGGCCTCTCAAGCGTACTGGGCTCTTGAGGTTTTTCAGACCTCTCTCTATAAGGAAACCGATTTTCAAAAAATTCGGCATCCCTAGTCTCGATGATGGTATTATCATCTATGTATGGGTTTTCAGAATGGATTACTAAAAACCTATACGCACTACTGTTCTGGGCATATCCTATGAATACAGAGTCAACTGTTTTAGGACCTAGCTTGGTCCTCTTAGGGTTAGGTATGGATACCTTCGCTAAACAACCCCACACTTTGAGGTATTTATAGGATGGCTTCCTACCTCTCAGAATCTCATAAGGAGTCTGCTCAGATTCCTTAAATGGGATTCTATTAAGAACATGTGCTGCTGAGAGCACAGCTTCCCCCCACAGGTTCGTAGGTACCCCTGAACTGATCATCATGGCATTGACCATGTCTTTTAAGGTCCTGTTCTTCCTCTCAGCTACTCCATTAGACTGAGGGGAATATGGAGCAGTGGTCTGATGAATTATACCGTTGTCTTCACAAAATTTAGTGAATTCTCCGGACTCATATTCACCTCCTCTGTCCGACCTAAGGACTTTGATCCTCTTCCCTAACTGGTTTTCTATCTCAGACTTATAGGATTTAAACTTGGACAAGCTCTCGTCCTTACTCTTAAGGAGAAAGATTGAACAATGTCTGGAACAATCATCAATAAATGTGATGAAGTACTTGTTCCCTCCTCTCGTAGTGTAACCTTTAAGGTCGCACACGTCTGAGTGGATCAAGTCTAGGGTTTCTAGGCTACGCTCTACACTCTTAAAAGGTTTCTTGGCATATTTAGCCTCTACGCATATGCCACACTTTCCATTTGAGGATGGAACACATTTAGGTACACTACCTAAGTTAACTAACCTTTTAAGGGTTTTAGAGTTAACGTGTCCTAGTCTAGCATGCCACAGATCAAAAGAATCACACAAGTAAGCAGAAGAAGATATTTTATTATCATTATTGAAAGAGGTTACATTGAGCTTAAATAAGCCTTCATCAAGATAACCCTTTCCCACAAAAGACCCTCCCTTAGTCAGGACAAATTTGTCCGACTCAAATACAAGCTTGTAGCCCTTCTTGCTCAGCATTGCTCCGGAGACCAGATTCTTCCGGATGTCTGGGACGTGAAGCACCTCCTTCAGAGTCAGAAGATTTCCAGAGGTGAACTTCAGAGTCACATTCCCTTTCCCAGCAACTTGAGCAACTGAGGAGTTCCCCATGTACAGCGACTCGCCTTCTTCTGCAGGTGTGTAGGTGGAGAAGCAGCTCTTCGACCCACATATATGTCGGGTAGCTCCCGTATCCACCCACCAGTCTGCAAGGTTGCTGACTAGGTTGACCTCCGTCACCACTGCCGAGAAGTAGCCGCTCTGTGCCACGTTCGCCTCGGACTTGTTCTTCGGCCGATTAGCTGCATTGAAGCGGCACTCCTTAGCCAGGTGACCTGGCTTGCCACAAACGAAGCAGTCTCCCCTCGGCTTCTTTTTGAACTGGGGCTTGGATTGCTTGTTCTTCTCCCAGGGCTTAGGAGCAAGAGCCTTCTTTTTGGAAGACTTCCCCTCCACGAGGTTGGCCTTTCCTTTCATCATAGAGGCTCGCTCCCTTTGCTCAGACACTCGATTGTCCTCCTCTATACGGATTCGGACAACAAGGTCTTCCAGGGTCATCTCCTTCCTCTTGTGCTTCAAACTGTTCTTATAATCCTTCCATGAGGGAGGCAACTTCTCTATGATAGTTGCAACTTGGAATCCCTCGCAGATTTTGTACCCCTCAGCAATGACCTCATGGATGATAATCTGTATCTCCTCAAGTTGGGAGACTACAGATTTCCCATCTTCCATTTTGAACTCTAGCAGCTTCTCGACCACAAATTTCTTCGACCCGGCGTCCTCTGTGGCGTACTTCTTCTCTAAGGAGTTCCACAGGTCTTTTGCGGACTTGCAGGTGAAGTAAACATCATATAGGTCGGGGACAAGGCAGTTGAGGATATAGTTCCTACACAGATAATCCTGCCTCTCCCAGGAGTCTAAGTCGGTTTGGTTAGATGAGCCATCATCCTTAGAGATAAGGGTAGGCTTCTCGGAAGAGATAAGGTCGACAACCTTAAGGACAGTCAGATAGAACCTAAGTTTCATCTGCCATCTCTTAAAGTTCTTCCCATCGAATGGTTCAGGTTTCTCACTAGACTTGCTAGGTTTCCTCTCCATCTCAGTAGTCATCTAGGAAGAGTTCCTTTTGAATTTTTAAAAATTTGACGGCCAGGTCAGCTCCAGGAAGGAGGTGGAGCACTTGGCTCGCTTAAGTACCAAGCTTCCTAGGGCAATTTAATGCCGGTTTGTCAAGCTTTCCTCGACACCGTCAAACTTATGAAAAATCAAAGGAATTCTAACAGGTAACAAGAGACTAGATCTAAACACTCTCGTATTGGATCTAGATCTAACCGGAATAGAATAGAACGAAGAAAATAGCTTTCAGTTGTTGGGTATTCTACTCTATGAATACAATCAAACGATGACTAACATAATGTAGAGATGAAACAAATCTAGTGCAAAACAAATTGAACAATCTAAAGGGGTTTAGCATGCAAGGTTGAACACAACAATCAAACAAGGTTTAGGTTGTCCTAAGGTTGTCTACAGATATGGCAAAGAGGTGGAAGAAGGAAGAAGAACAAGGTACTTAGCAGTTATCGAGGCTTGTGCTAGCACAATGCCCTGAAAGCTATTTCGCCGCCTCGGTAGGTGCTTCAAGGCCTCCGACGAACGCTCCCCAGGGTACAACGACTGGACTCCTCTTCAGCACCGAAGGGAACCCCTTTTGGACTCTCAGCGTACTCCAGACACTCCAGACAAGAGAGAACGAGAAAGAAAAGAGAAAGTGAAGAGAGCTCTTAGCTTGGTGTCTTTCTGGCTTCACCGGACCCTCTCTTATATAGAGGTCCTTAGCCATAACGTCCCCACACTCTCAGCCATTGCATGCAACGCACTGATGAGCATTCACTGCTCTGTCAAGTGAAACGGTTGCATGTGACAGTGCAGAGGTCCAGGTTCAATGAACCTAGCTCAGCCTCGTGAATAGTGTAACGGAAGAAATAAATCTCCATTAAACATTAAAAAATTAAAACCCAGTGTAAAACAAGGCCCGAAGCCCGAAGACCATTCGCGTCCACGCGGCTCGCGAGCCGCGGCCTCGGCCCGAGCCCGAGCCCGTGCCCGGCCCGGCTCGGCTCGGCGCGCGCGCGCGTGTGTGTGGTGGGCTATGGCCTGGCTCTTGGGAAGCTACAAAGCCCAATGAAAGGAGTTCCATTAAAAACGCATTAAAAGATCTCCCCACGGGCAATATGGGACTAAACCAAAAACCGGTTTTTTCATTATTCTATCAAAACCAATTTTTGTAACACCCCATACCTGATTTGATTAACAAATGTCTCATCTCGATCAACCAGTGTTCAAAGGCATATGTTCTATACTTCGAAATAAGTTAGTCTGGTCGGGGCCTCGCCCTGATTATCTAACTCTCAAAAGTACCGACCAGGTGGTACTATTCTACATACCATTTCAGCACTCTGGAGCAAGTACCAAGCACAAAAGTCTGATCTGGCAAAAGATCGGACTCTCAAGAACAAGACCGATCTTGCAGAAGATTGGGTTTTCCTGAATATGTAGCAGCATAAACTCGGTCTCTTCCCCTTCCTTGGGTCCAAACAACCGATCATCACCTTTCTCAATAGCCGACAGTTGCAAATCAGTCAGGGGGTGGTCGATACAGTCGATCAAATCCAATTTGTCCAAAATTTCACACACTGAGGGTCGGTCCAACTTAGTCGATGCATGCAATCTCCCACGACATGATATTCAGCACTACAGATAGTTAGTTGACGATCAGCAGTCGATCTTTCGGGCACGATCGATCTTTCGGTAGTGACCGATCACCCATGATTCAAAGTAATTTCTGTAAGATATAGCCAGAATGGCTAATCTCCATAACCTTGATCGATCGAGAATAACCGATCGATTAGAAGAAGTCGATCGGCCAAAGGAACTAGATCGGCCAAAATCCCATAGAATCAGGCGGAATACAAGGGTTTGGAGTCACCCCTGAACTTTGATCGGCTGACAATAATCGATCAGCTAGCAAAAGTCGATCGGTATGAGGCACCAGATCGGCCAAAATCGTATAGGAATGAGCGGGATACAAGGGTTTAGTGGTTGATCCCCTAAACCTTGATCGGTTGACAACAACCGATCAGCTAGCATAAGTTGATCATCCATATGCACCAAATCAACCAAAATATCATATGATCCAGCGGAATACAAGGGGCTTGTGGCCGATCTCCCAAACCTTGACTAGCTGACAATAACCGATTGGCTAGCAGAAATTGATCGGTCAGAGCAGCAGATCAACCAAAATCCCATAGGATCGGGCGAAATACAAGAGTTTGTGGCTAATTCCATGGACCTTGACCAGTTCACAAT
Source organism: Chamaelirium japonicum (assembly GCA_947650365.1). Taxonomy (NCBI): domain Eukaryota; kingdom Viridiplantae; phylum Streptophyta; class Magnoliopsida; order Liliales; family Melanthiaceae; genus Chamaelirium; species Chamaelirium japonicum. The sequence goes on along the minus strand of CANTAL010000421.1, from coordinate 38,188 downwards.
AGTTGATCGACCACCCTCATATAGCCTTTAACCTTAGGTCTCAGTTCTCAGCCTCAACTCTCGGACTCAGCCTTAGCCCTCAACCAATCAGCTACCATCCATCGGCCGGCTACCGGTAACCGATTGAACAAGCCTTGGCCGAGGGCCGACCATCTTCGTCCATGCACTCAACACTGGATGGCCTTCGGCAGGCTCCGGTATATGCCTCCCCAAGGATGTGAGGCTATTAGTTGACGACACAAGGTTAGGTCAGTTAGACTTTGTGGATAATCTACGAGTGTAGATTCACGGCTAACGACATGCAATGACATATGGAGGCAGCTTCAACTTTACACCAAGGATCCTAGCCAGCTAGGTGATCACCTGGCTAACTAGGAGGGAGTTACTATGGGTGTAAATTTTGGCTAAAGCATTTATAGAACCACGATGTACAGCCCAAATGGGGCCATGAGGATAGGTTGGAGCTCAACAGCCCACTAGGGACCCACGAGGACAACTTAGTGGCCCAACAGTATGTCAGATATATAAATAGCAAGGTCGACATAAGTAGAATGATCTAGTTCATTCAATCCTTTTGTTCCTCGCAAATTCCAGAGTTACAGAGCCCGAATTTAGAGCATATAGGCTTTCAACAACCACTCATATGGTACGGAGTGGATTTTAGGACCTTTTCTCGATCTTATTCTACCCCCTATCTTTTCCTTTTTCTTTTTTTCTGTTTGCTTGTATAAGAACTCCTCGTCCCCGTCAAGAAAGTAGCTTTGTATTTTTCAGAGATAATGCAATTAAAGGTTGCGTCTTACTACATGGAAACATAGGTTATGACTAAAGATCGATATTAAATCTTTGTCTAATCTCTACTCTCAGCTCTCAACTCTCTATATTATTCTAATTGATTGATTATTAGCGAAAATCACACGTTGGAAATGAATCCCTCATATGTTCTTCTCAAAAACAACAGGAGTGGGAGTCAAAGTAAGCATATCGGCATAAAGTATTTTGCTTTTTCAGTTGAACAAACAGCTGGTAAAGTGTTGGTTAAGGATATTGGTATAGAGCTTATAGTTGTTGATCCATTGACCAATGGGTTACCACGTATTCAGTATAAAGGCCATGTGGATCGTATGGGTCATACTAACTCATTATATTTTAAGTATTATGTTTTTAAAAAAAACTTATTTTCAGCAGTGAATAAAATTTATCTTGCCTCAGTTGTGTACACTTAGACTATTAAGACATAAGATTCTGACACAGAGTGCAACAAGCATTCACTTATAAAATTGCTAGTCACATAAAATGTTTGGTCACGAGTTACATTGTAAGACATGGAAGGAAGTGTATGTCTGTATAGACACGACCGTCATGATTTATGTGAATGAAAATTCATGGTTGAGCTTAAGGATATCACATAAGGAAATATGGATAAAGTTTTACTTTCAAAATTTGTATGTGCATACTAAATTTTTTGATTGCTTGTTGCTCACTAAAGTGTGCTAAGTGTAAGATGTTGGGTTTGGCCATGCGTTGACTGCGTGTGGGCTTAAGGATGGCCTAAATCTATCCCTGAAGAGTTGGTCTTTAATGAGAAATAAAGCCTATATGTTTTGTGGTTGAGCAAAGAATCTCAGTCCTTCATCAAATCGTATAGATGGTCGTATTACATTTCGACAATTAGGGTTTGGGGTGGTATCCTAGTTTAGCAATAAATAGATGCCTCCACCATCTATTGAGGTACTAGTCTAGTTAAGGAACCCACCACGGGATAGGGGAGTTGCTAGGCAACTGATGCTTTGCTAAGGAGGTTGCGGGTTCAACTCCTCCCCCCTCAACTTACCTAGGAGTGCATAGGGAAACTTCCTAGTAGATTGTGTGCATTCCCGAAGGGATTAGTCCGAGCCCGAAGTTGGTCCATTGCCCAAAAGGTTTCAGTACACTCACCAATGTCAAAAAAAAAAAGGTGGGCTACGGCAGCCTATTGCGGGCTATGATGGCTATGGTCACTATGCAAGTGGCGGCCCACTTTGATGACCCAACCACCCCCTCTAACCTCATCTATAAATTATTGTTATTATATGTTAGAAATAGAGCCAACTTCAGAAGAGGGAAAAAAAAAAACTTGAGTCCCTTCTTTTCTCTTCTAACACGTTATCAGCACAATTGCTACGTTCACGGAAGAGAGATCGTTGAGAGAAAGAGAGAACAACGAACCTTACAGCAACGATCCAATTTGTTCTGGCCAACTCGTTCACAACTTTAAGTCATAAACCCAACCTAGTTTATTCTAGATCCGACCCGACTAAAAATATCTTTTTATCGCTTATTTAAGTATCTATTTAATCTGAACCATTCGTTTCTATTTTATGATTTTGGGCTCGATCTGGGGTCGATTCAGACAATTCATATATGGATTTTGAGTGTTCATATCATTTCGAACGTAATGACGATTATAAATATTACTAATTTGAACTCTATTATGACCTGTTGTGTAAAAAGTTTTAAAAAACTTTATTTTAATATTTTTACTGTGTGGGTTGCACTCAGTAGTTGTAATTAAGTTACAAAACCGACCCATTTAATATCTAAACTCAATCTAATAATATGCTATGAATGATTTGAATAAAGTAATTTCATGAGTAGTGGATCAATAAGTTCCTTAGAGGATAGGTTTTCAATTTTTTAAGAATCCGATAACTATAATATGTCATTTGATATCCTTGACATGGTCTCCCCTTGTGTTCTCAGATGTTTGACCTCACAAAACTAGAGTTTCCTGCACTTGAGGTCAACGGTAAAAACTACCTAGCATGGAGGCTAGATGCGAAGCTCCATCTGCAGTCACTCAAGCTCAATAATACACTTGTGAAGACTACAGCCATAGAAGCACTTATTCTATAAGATAAAGCAAAGGCAACCATATTATTGCGTTGCTACTTGCACGGGAACCTAAAAAGTGAGTACCTTACTGTGAAGGATCCCCTGATCCTGTGAGAATCCATATGGGATAGATATGATCATCAGCAAGCTGTCATGAATGAATGGATCAATCTGCACTACCAGGTTTTTCGGACCGTGGCTAAGTATAACTCTGCAATGTTCAATATCACGCCTCACCTTGAATTATGTGGAAAGTCAGTCACTCAAGACCAAATGATTGATACGAAGTTAAGAAGCACTCTATATTCTATATGACAAATGTTTTGCTACAACAATAATATTGATAACATAGTTTCCAGAAGGTGTCTGACCTCATCTCTGTACTCCTAGTTGCGAAAAAAAACAATAAAATAATCATGAAGAATCACAACTCCAAGCCCACTGGAGCACTGACATTTCTTGAAACTGATGTCTATGTAGGATTCCATTGAGATAGAGGTAAAGAACGTTTTGGCAGAGGTGACTGCCACAATCATCCCGATATAGGTGGTAGAGGTAGCAACCCTAGCAGAGGAGGCTACCGAGAATGAGTCAGACATGGCCACCCCGACAGAGGTGAAATTAAACCTTGGCATAATACGAACTTTAAGAAGCAAAGAAACAAGTCCTAACACGTAGCCCAAGCTAGTGAAAAGCTCCCTTCTAGTGATAAATGGCCCACAGAAATCTGTTATTGGGGCTTGTATCAGACATAGATCTCCTAGATCGATTGTTTGTATGGGACATAGATAAATAATCTATACTTTAATAAACAAGTTGTTTGTTTTTCGGACATGCCAAGTAAAGGTCAGTAAATCAAACGTGGGCTAGTAAATCTCCTAGATCGATTAGTAAATATGATATTTGTGTGTCCTTTCTCTATCGGCCGGCTGGTCACCAGACCAAGGAGGCAGCACCCCCCCCATCTCTCTACTTGGGTCGGCATGTCACCAGACCAAAAAAAAAAGGGGGGGGGGGGGTCGGTCGGCCGGTCACCAAGCCAAGGAGGCAGCACCCCCCCCTCTTTTTGGGTCGGCATGTCACCAGACCAAAGGGGGGGGGGGGGTCGGTCGGCCGGTCACCAAGCCAAGGAGGCAACACCCCCCCCCCCTCTTCTTGGGTCGGCATGTCACCAGACCAAAAAGGGGGGGGGGGGGGGTCGGTCGACCGGTCACCAAGCCAAGGAGGCAGCACCCCCCTCTTCTTGGGTCGGCATGTCACCAGACCAAAAAGGAGGGGGGGTCGGTCGGCCGGTCACCAGACCAAGGAGGCAGCACCCCCCCTCTTTTCTACTTGGGTCGGCATGTCACCAGACAGCAAAAGGGGGGGGGGGGTCGGCCATGCAACAACCCCCCTCTCTCTCTCGATGGGACGTGCAACGAGCCGAGGTGTGAAGCAGCAGTCAAACCCGGAGATCTCGCGGTGCTGACAACGCTCCGCGATTTCCGGCCCAAAGTGACCAGGTGTCAACCGCGCGCCACGTCACCGCGGCGGTTGAGCTCATTGCGGGGACACGTCACCCACCCGATTTTCGCGGAGCGTCGTAACCGTCACCCCGCCACTATAAAAGGGGACCTACCCCTTCAGAGAGAAAAAAAAAGAAGAATTCTGGAGGAAACGCTGCCCGTTTCGTCCCGGAATTCGTGGAGCTACGGAGGTCGGTCGGTAGGTAGCCATAGACTGTCTGCGGAGGCCGATCGGTAGCCAGATACTGTCTGCAGCGACCGGTAGCCTGATACTGTCTGCAGCGACCGGTAGCCAGATACTGTCAGCAGTGACCGGTAGTCAGACGCTGCCTGCAGCGATCGGTAGTTTGAGTGAAACTGCAGAGGTCGGTAGTTTGGGAGACCGGTCCTCGGGGTTTGTAATTGGGGTTAAGGTGAGAGATTGTAACCGAAAGAATAGTTTTAGTACATTCTCGCCCCACCAGTGGTTTTTTCCCCTTCGACGTTGCGAAGGGGTTTTTCCACGTAACCACTGTCTTTTCCTTCATTTGGCTTGTTGGATTGTGCTTGCCATCCGAACCGCCCGGTTCGACTAAGAACCCCCCACAATCTTGGCACCGTCTATGGGATAGTCTTCGAGACTTCCTACTAGAGCTTTCAACTGTTGACCCGTGGGTGTCAACCAGCACGAGGCTACCTACAACTAGTAATCCACGACCACACGGTTGAAGAACGATGGCCGGTGGACCGTATCGTACCCACCCGACGTCGCAGCTCCCGTCCGAAGCCGCACCACTCGGGGATGCTAATGACGTCGGGCATCTTGTTCAACCATCAGCGGACACGAAGCGCGCAGTCCCGCTGGTGAATCCCATACTGGGGGTCGGGGACTCCAGTCAAGCTCCGGTAGCAACCCTGGCTCCACTAATAGGGGGTCTGTCGGAAGCTTTTCTGGCCACAATGATGATGACCCAGCAAGCTCTCACCACCCAGCTCCAAACGATGCAGCGCAACTACGAGGAGTTGCGTGACTTCGTGCGGACCGCACCGACGGGTGGTCTACTCAATCAGGGCATATTGGCCCAAGCGGGACAGAGCCTCCCCACTCAAGCTGCCCCACCAGTGCAAATGCAGCCGCAACCAGTGCCTCAAGTGGAGGTCAGGGTTAATCGCTCGGTGGAGGTCCAAAGTGTGAATCCCGACGGGCGAGACTCGAGTAGCCCGGAGCCTACGGAAAGAAACAAACACGCTCGAGCTGTGTCGGCACGCTCGGATGTCTGGTCCCGGCTCGGAGCACACCCCCAATAGCCGCCTGCCTCCAAGCATCACTCGAAGACGGACTCGGCACAAGTGCATCGCCCGAAGCGAGACGAAGAACATCATCGTCAACCGAGTGATAGTCATCACACTCGGATGACGCCAGCCAGTCGGCAGCCGGCTCATACTACTGATCGGAGGAGCGTACACGAACGCATTCGGGTACATGCGTCGGAGCGACTCGGGGATCAAGAGGAGATCCAGCGAGACCGACCGGGGGTCCGAGCTCCCGACCGGCTGGAGGAAGTCGCCATTCGAGGAGCCGCGCGGTCGCCGCTTGTCGAGAAGCTACTCCGAGAGCCATTCCCTCGGGGGTGGAATCCTCCACGCCTTCCTAAGTTCGACAGATCGAAAAACCCGGTGGAGCACGTACTAGCTTTCCGGGATGCTCTGGTCCCCCACGAGGATGATTATATTCTCTGCCGGACCTTCGCCAACAGCTTGTCGGGAACACCTCTCGAGTGGTTCCACAAGCTCAGGCCCTCATCCATCTCCTCATTCTCGGAGCTGAGCACGCGGTTCATCGACCAGTACCGATGCAATCACCGGGAGCTGAAGACTCTGGAGTCACTCTTCGGGATGAGTATGACCCAGAAGGAGACGCTCCGACAATTCTACCATAGGTTCAGGTCCGAGTACCTGAGCTTGGCGGACGCAGATGGGCAGGATCGTATGGTGATCACGGCCTTTAAAAATGCCATCCAGCCTACCCAACTCGTCAACGCATCGCTCATCAAGCGAACCCCGGAGACGATCGACGAGCTATCGCGGCGTGTTGAGAAGTACATCAAGATTGAAGACGCAGACCGCAAGAGGAAGGCGGTGGAAACCAGGGTCCCACACCAAGGCTACGCCAAACCAGCTGCCGTGAAGAACGTCAACAAGCAACAGGGCGAGGCGACGCGGCACGACGCGAAGCGGCAGAGGCAAGACAGGCCAGCGAGGCCACAGTAGAACAGGGAGTTCACAGAACTGAACGGCCCCATAGACCAGATCCTGGAAGCCATCGAAGGTGAACCGTACTTCAAGTGGGCACAACCGCTTGAGCCCGGGGAGAGGGGAGCCAGAGATGCATCAAGGTACTGTGAGTACCATCAAGGCCAAGGTCATACCACCCTGCAGTGCTGGGTGCTCAAGCATCATATTGAGGATCTCATTGAGGCCGGCCACCTTGGCTGCTTCATTGACATCCCTCAACGTAAGGAAACCAAGGCTATAGGGGAAGTCCAGCGAGGAGCGACGGCACAGCGCTTACCGGGTCCTCCACCAGAAAGACGCCAACTCTGAGAGGTAGACGCCGTCTACGGGTACCATGGCCATGTACCATCGTTAAATGCCGTCGACCGACAGGTGCGGCGTATTGAACAAGCAAGGCAAGTCCACCATGTGGTGCTCGACCATGTCATCCATCCCGAGCCAAGAGTGGAAGCTGCAGTACAGTTTTCGACGGCTGATCTAGTCGGAATAGAGAGGCCTCACAACCATCCCCTGGTCATACGGCTGCAGATAGCCAATTGCCTAGTGAAGAGAATTCTGGTCGACGCCGGAAGTTCGGTAGATGTGCTCTTCCTCAGCTCCTTCGACGTCATGCAGCTAGATCGCGGGCAGATGACTGAGTTGTCATCGACGATAACAGGCTTCACGGGAGAGGCTGCAAGGGTGGTTGGTGAGATCACACTCCTGATCACAACAGGGCATCTCACTAATCTTACCCGTTTCATTGTGATCAAAGCTCACTTGGCGTACAACATCATCCTCGGAAGGCCATGGCTCCACCACTTGAATGCGGTCCCCTCGTCGGCCCACCAAGTAGTGAAGGTTTGGACCAACAAGGGCGTGATGAGCATTCGAGGTGACCAGTCTTCGGCTGCCAAGTGCGAGCTCAACGCCATCCATCTGAAGACAACATGCCAAATTGAGGGAGGGGAACCAGGTGAAGGCGGAGCTGAGATGGGCATCCTCAACCTCTGAACTGCGAAGCGGGGTCTAGAAGCTCCAACGCTCCAGCACCACACCCTATCAAGCGCAGGAACGCGAGGAGGCCAAGCATCTGAGAAGACCGACCTGTCAGTTGAACTTAAAGAACTGACAGTGTCAGTGGACCTGCGGAAGACCGACCTGTCAGCTGAATATAAAGAGCTGACAGAGTCGGAGGACCTGCTGAAGACCGACCTGTCAGTTGAACGTAAAGAACCGACAGTGTCGGGGGACCTGATGAAGACCGACCTATCAGTTGAACGTAAAGAACTGACAGTTTTATAACGCCGGATCTATTCAATAAAAATGCACTTGCTCAGCGTTCTTGTTCATGCGTGAGAATAGTGGTTAACTGAGGCAACCTAAACCAAGTGGTACATAACACTCTAAGCGAGTTCTACCACTTGGCCGACCGGTCGACAGGACCCTGCGAAGGGCGAGACCGGCCGGTGAACACCTGGGGAGATCGGTCGACAGACCCCGCCGGGGTACGACCGGTTAACCAACCTAAACCAAGTGGTACATAACACTCCGAGCGAGTTCTACCACTTGGCCGACCGGTCGACAGGACCCTAAGAAGGGCAAGACCGGTCGGTGAACACCTGGGAAGATCGGTCGACAGACCCCGTCGGGGTACGATCGGTCAACCAACCTAAACCAAGTGGTACATAACACTCCGGGCGAGTTCTACCACTTGGCCGACTGGTCGATAGGTCCCTGTGAAGGGCGAGACTGGCCGGTGAACACCTGGGAAGATCGATCGACAGACCCCGCCGGGGTACGACCGGTCAACCAACCTAAACCAAGTGGTACATAACACTCCGGGCGAGTTCTACCACTTGGCCGACCGGTCGAAAGGTCCCCGCGAAGGGCTAGACCGGCCGGTGAACACCTGGGACGATCGGTCGACAGACCCCGCCGGGGCACGACCGGTTAACCAACCTAAACCAAGTGGTACATAACACTCCGAGCGAGTTCTACCACTTGGCCGACCGGTCGACAGGACCCTGCGAAGGGTGAGACCGGCCGGTGAACACCTTGGAAGATCGGTCGACAGACCCCCCCGGGGTACGACCGGTCGACCAACCTAACCAAGTGGTATATAACACTCCGAGGGAGTTCTACCACTTGGCCGATCGGTCGACAGGACCCTGCGAAGGGCGAGACCGGCCGGTAAACACCTTGGAAGATCGGTCGACAGGTCCCGCCGGGGTACGACCGGTCGACCAACCTAAACCAAGTGGTACATAACACTCCGAGCGAGTTCTACTACTTGGCCGACCGGTCGATAGGACCCTGTGAAGGGCGAGACCGGCCAGTGAACACCTTGGAAGATCGGTCGACAGACCCCACCGAGGTACAACCGGTCGACCAACCTAAACCAAGTGGTACATAACACTCCGAGCGAGTTCCACCACTTGACCGACCTATCGACAGGTCCCTGCGAAGGGCGTGACCGGCCGGTGAACACCTAGGAGGATCAGTCGACAGACCCCTCGGGGGTACGACCGATCGACCAACGCAAACAAGGAAGGGTATATCACCCCCTGCTAATATAAGGGCCAGATTTTGGTCGCGCGTCGTCGACGTGTAGTTATGCGCGTCGATGTGTAGTTACGCATGTCATCGACGTGCAGTTACACGCGTCGTCGACGTGCAGTCAAAACATGAGAATCAGATTTCAGTGACACATCGTCGGCGTGTACTTAAGATGCAAAATCGATAAGAGAAAAACGATAATCATAGCATTCAGATGAAACATTAAGAGGTCCCAATACAAACGAGAGTTGTTTTATTACATCAAAACATCAAGAGGTCAATCGTCGCCCCCAGCTTTTCACGGTCCCGACGGGAGCTTGCTGCGCAGCTTCGCGACCTTCTTACGCCATCCCGCCGCCTGTTCCGCAAGAAGCGACTAGCACTCCGCGGTATAGTCAACATACTGCCGATCAAGCGCAGCCTTATGCGCTACTTCGGCCTGGTCAAGGGAGGCCTTCAACGCGGCGATTTCGGCTTCGTGAGCGGCTTGGGCGGCCTCTGCGTCTGCTTGCTGCCTCCTGATCGTAGCCGCCTGCATCCTGAACCGTTCCCACAGCCCGTCCATTTCCGCGTTAGCGGAATCCAATGCTTCTTGAAGCTCGAAGGGGTCAGTAGCGTTCTCCTGCGCGACTTCAAGTTGAGCCTGGACTGAGGCTAGCTCTTCAGCGTGAACCCGTCGAGCTTCCGTCAGCTGAACGCGTAGCTCTCTCGACTCCTGCCGAGCGGCCCGAAGAGAGGCCTCAAGCAGCGTCATCCTTCGAGCACCCCCCTCGATAATTCGACAGGCCGCCTGACAAAGGGGGAAACGACATGTACCACAGAGTTAAGGGGAAGAGTTACTATTACAATCAACTCGTCAGCGACTCAGACTTACCTCATGAAAGTCGTCGAGCTGACTCTGCCAGCCAGGACTACCCACCCCAGTATCATCTTCCTCCACCGGACGAGCAGAGAGCCCAGGGGAGCGGCGGTGAGAGGTAGCTTCAGTAGCCCCGAGGGGAGAACGAGGAGGTGGCCCGGCGATGCCTCCGGAAGCAGAGGAGGAAGGCGAAGCCATGAATTGCCGGACCTCCATGTGATCGAGCATTCTGGCGGCAGGGGGCAGCAGGTGGTGCAACAGTAGGGGCAGCAGGTGATGCAACAGTAGGTGCAGTAGGGGGACCGCGGGGTGAAGCTCACCCACGCGACCCAGCCGAGCCAGAAGGCATGGCTTGCTCGCCTCGCCCGAGGGAGGGAGAGAGACTATAACCGGAAGACATCTCCGATTCTTCTATCTCCACGTACTACCTACCCATCGACGACACGACCTCTGACCAGTCGTCGGGGAGGGAGCGAAGGTCGTCGACAGCAGCACGTCGCATGGCGCGAGCGGGGGGAGCGCGTCCAGCATCATCGTCGCTGGAAGACTTGTTCAGCAAAACACGCCTCTTTGACTTCCCCGTTGGCGCATCTACGTTGCGCGCAGCCGGTTGGCTGCAGTTGCCTGCAGCTGCAGTCGACTTTGCGCGGTGCCTGAAGATCACGCTGAGTTTAGATGCAGCGGTGTTTGGGTTGAAGCGTCTGACGGAGCTGATATACCTGTCAGGGAGCTCAGAAGAGTAAGTTGGTGGCTCTTCTTCCCTACCGGACGCTGCAGGCTGTTTGCCCTTCTTTGGAGTGGTGCTGTAAGACCTGACGACTGGTAGCTTCGGAAACAGCTGCCTCCAGTCGTCGTCGTCATTCGTCACCCTCTTAATCAGTTCGTCCAGCTCCTCCTCAACAGCCCCAGGGCACTGAAGCTGCCTAGAGGGGTAGTAGTCCTCGATGGTCGCGGTGAGGTGGGAGACGTGATCGGGGATTTTGAAGCAACCCCTCCAGGGTCCTCCGACCACGATGGTGCACTCCTTCCAACTCCTTAGCGAGTCAGATAAGCCCCCGATGGGAGGGCGACTGCCTGCGCGCGCCTGCAGGCTGAAGTAGGAGAAGACGCTGCCAGGTGTTATCTTGTAATCTTTGATGAAGTACTTCTTCAGGAGGTACGCGACGCAGAGCTGCTGCCCCGCCAGCACTTCTAGTACTTCCATACAGCGGAGGATCCTCCAGCCGTTGCCAGCTATCTGGCCTGGAGACACGTTCATGCGCTCTAGCAGGCGACCAGAGAAGCTCGCAAGGGGAAGCCGCAGGCCGCAACGAAGCTAGCCGAGCGTGACGACAGTACGGTCGCCGTCTGACGGGTCCAAAGGACCAGTAGCAAAGGAAAGCGAAATCATATCCGGAATGCCGTACGCCGCCCGGACCTCCTCCATCAGAGGGAACTTGTTCGTCATTGAGAACCAAGTGAAAGACATCTTCGGCGTGTATCCAAGCGAACCAACTTGCAGGTCCTCGGCGTGTATCCAAGCGAATCAACTCGCAGGTCCTCGGCGTGTATCCAAGCGAACCAACTCACAGGTCCTCGGCGTGTATCCAAAGGGAGCTACGTGCAGCGAGTTCCCAAACGAACCGTCAGCCACATAGAAGAAGTCTGAAGCAGAAGAAAGAAATAAACCCTCTGGCTCCTATTTATAGACAAAGTTGGAGCTGGATGGGTTCGAATTTCGAGGAGGCGAGGTGGCGACGCCTGGTGATGCCATGTGGTGAAAAACCGGGAAAAGCCCAGACAGTTATTTGGAATTGCAACAGCCCCCAACTAAGGCGGGGACGCAAACCGGGGCAGATGTGCAAACCGAGGCGGGCACGCAAATCGAGGTAGGCATGCAAACCGAGACACGCACGCAAACCAGTGCAAGCGCATAAACCGGGGAAGGCACGTAAACCGAGGCAGGCATGCAAACCGAGGTAGACGTGCAAATCGAGGCGGGCACACAAACCGAGGCAGGCATGCAAACCGAGGCAGGCACGCAAATCGGGGCAGACATACAAACCGAGGCTGGCATGCAAATCAAGGCAAAGTGATCCTGACCGGGCGGGACCGAAGACCGTCCGGTCAGGAGGGGGTATTGTGTGTACTTTCTCTATCGGCCGGCCGATCACCAGACCAAGGAGGCAGCACCCCCCCATCTCTCTACTTGGGTCGGCATGTCACCAGACCAAAAAAGGGGGGGGGGGTCGGTCGGCCGGTCACCAAGCCAAGGAGGCAGCACCCCCCCCCCCTCTTCTTGGGTCGGCATGTCACCAGACCAAAAAGGGGGGGGGGGTCGGTCGGCCGGTCACCAAGCCAAGGAGGCAGCACCCCCCCTCTTCTTAGGACGGTATGTCACCAGACCAAAAGGGGGGGGGGGGTCGGTCGGCCGGTCACCAAGCCAAGGAGGCAGCACCCCCCCTCTTCTTGGGTCGGCATATCACCAGACCAAAAAGGAGGGGGGGTCGGTCGGCCGGTCACCAGACCAAGGAGGCAGCACCCCCCCTCTTTTCTACTTGGGTCGGCATGTTACCAGACAGCAAAAGGGGGGGGGGGTCGGCCATGCAACAACCCCCCTCCCTCTCTCTCGATGGGACGTGCAACGAGCCGAGGTGTGAAGCAGCAGTCAAACCCGGAGATCTCGCGGTGCTGACAACGCTCCGCGATTTCCGGCCCAAAGTGACCAGGTGTCAACCGCGCGCCACGTCACCGCGGCGGTTGAGCTCATTGCGGGGACACGTCACCCACCTGATTTTCGCGGAGCGTCGTAACCGTCACCCCGCCACTATAAAAGGGGACCTACCCCTTCAGCGAGAAAAAAAAAGAAGAATTCTGGAGGAAACGTTGCCCGTTTCGTCCCGAAATTCGTGGAGCTGCGGAGGTCGGTCGGTAGGTAGCCAGAGACTGTCTGCGGAGGCCAGTCGGTAGCCAGATACTGTCTGCAGCGATCGGTAGCCTGATACTGTCTGCAGCGACCGGTAGCCAGATACTGTCAGCAGTGACCGGTAGTCAGACGCTGCCTGCAGCGATCGGTAGTTTGAGTGAAACTGCAGAGGTCGGTAGTTTGGGAGACCGGTCCTCGGCGTTTGTAATTGGGGTTAAGGTGAGAGATTGTAACCGAAAGAATAGTTTTAGTGCATTCTCGCCCCACCTGTGGTTTTTTCCCCTTCGACGTTGCGAAGGGGTTTTTCCACGTAACCACTGTCTTTTCCTTCATTTGGCTCGTTGGATTGTGCTTGCCATCCGAACCGCCCGGTTCGACTAAGAACCCCCCACAATATTCTCTTTGCTGTTTGTATTGACCAGTAAAGTAAACCATTGATTTTGAATTGTTGTTTGTAATGACCAGTAAAGTAAACTAGACCGGATCGTGAATAACCCGATTCGTAAACAATGTAGATCTTTAGATTTGGAGGAAGTTAAACACACACACACACACACACACACACACACACACACACACACACACACACACAAACATAGCGATTGGAGGAGGGAGCTGTAAAAAACCAAACACACACGAAGATATCCCCAAATCATGTCTATAGATCTGGTTTCTCGTCGTGGCTGAAGAACCGGTTGTTGGGTTTTTGACTCAACTCCACCTTACAGAACTTGGGTTTTTATTGAGCTAGTAAGTAATAGCAAGGGATCATGGGTATATGGTTAACAATTCTCGAACTGAACCAAATCCAATAGGTGTCAGGATTGATCTAAAGTTCGAGGGGAAGGAGTCTCAACCGCTAGTCATAATCGAGAGAGAGAGAGAGAGGGGGGGGGGGGGGGGGCACACCTAGCAATCGTCTCTTATAATGTGTGTCCCTATTGTAGCGTGGAACAAATAAAAAGAAGTGGAGATGCACGGCTTTCTACTATTGCGGCACGTCTCTTACGTGTCCTGTTTGGTGAAACAGAGAGCAAAAGAAAGAGACGGGGTGCACAATTATTTATATCCCATGTTCCCTCTTCTCTTTTTAGGGGTTTTGGATTTTTCCTATAAAAATAGAGAGAGAGAGAGAGAGAGAGAGAGAGAGAGAGAGAGAGAGAGGTCTTGGTAGATTGTAACAACAACCCTCTTTTTTCCCTCTCATTCTCCTGAGTTTTCTTTTGAGTTTTGTTAACTCTATATAATGTTTAACAGATTCTAAATTAAGATAGGAGATCTTCTCATAATATAAATGATTTCAATCACCAATCATTCAACTCTTTGACAGATTTTCAAAAGAACAAATTTAGCAAGAGTCTTGATAAAGGGTGACTCATTTGATATGAATGGCTATTTTAGAAGGAACATTATTGTATAATGATTTATTAGAATCATGCATGACTGTGTATATATATGAGGAGTAAACCTTGCTCATTGTATGGGTTTTTTTGTGAGAGAAACATATTGTAGTCTCTCTTAATATTTTCTTGTCATTGATCTTTCCTTTATGATATCAGAGCTTACCTAGAAAAAAAAAATTCTTTTTCCTCTCATCGATCTTTCAAAGCTCATGACATCCTCGGTCCATACACCATCTCTTATCATGCCGAATATTACCAGCTTGGTCTTGATCAAACTTGATCGTGACTACTTGCTGTGGAAAAGTCCGTTCGTTCCTATTCTACGGATGAACAAGCTCCTCAAGTAGGTTGATGGAACTCACCCAGCCCGGAGGTATACATCAAAGATGCCAAGGATCCATCTATTTATGTTATCAATCCAGATTATGAGCACTGGATGGAGCAATATTCTTTTGTTCTCTTATGGATCAATGCTACGCTTACACAATCGGTTTTTCAACATGTACTTGGCCTTCACACAGCCTGTATGTATGGATGCATCTAGAGCACCTACATCTTATCCAATCTAGATCTCGAGTGCTTTAATTGAAGCAACAATTTCAGACCCTCAAGAAAGGAGATCTTCGCTATTACCAAATATCTCGACAAGATCGACATTACAGATGCACTTGAAGTTGTTGAACCACCTATTTTTTATTACGATTTATGTAATCAAATTCTAAATGGTTTTGGTCACGACTATGATCCCATCCATATATCAGTCACTAACCATGACACGCCCATTACGTTTGATGATCTATTTGGCCATTTGCTTCATGTTTGAGCTGCGTTTAGAGTCACACAATTCCACTCAGATCACCGATCATTCTGCTACGGCTCTCTTGACTACTGCGTCTACTCATCAAATCACATCGCCAACGAGTCGAGACCGAGTAACAATTATTATCAAGACCGTGGTCGTGGCCAAGGTACGCCCTTCAATCAAACCCAACATTTCGTTCGTTATACTTCTAAAGATTCTGCTTTATCGGTATGCCAAATCTGTAACCAAATGGGTCATAATGCTCTAGATTGTGTTCACCGGCTGGATCTGTCCATCCAAGGGAGGCAACCACCTCAAAAGCTTCCAGCCATGATTGCTACCAAGAAAGAAGATACATGGTTCACTGATACTGGAGCCACCAATCATGTTATGTCGAACTTGAACATTCTTTCTTTGCAATCCGAATACATAGGTAGTGACAATCTAATTATCGGTAACGGTAATGGGCTTCCTATTTCTCATGTTGGTTCTACTACCTATACTCATTATGGCTCACTCATTAAAATATATGATATCCTACATGTTCCTATTATGACTAAAAACCTATTGTCAGATTCTCAATTTTCCAAGTATAATTCTTGTCATTCTATATTTACTTTCTCCGATTTTCTTGTGAAGGACAATCAATCGGGAAAATATCCTTTTCCAATGACGACGGATCAGTGACGGCCTTCATCCACTTCAACTTTCAGCAAATAAATTGGTGTCTGCATCGTCTACCTTCTACAGTAGTCATGTGTCTAGTCCTATTTGGCACCATTGATTGGGACATCCCTGTCATCAAATATTGCAACAAATTGCCCCTCATCTTTAGCTTCATAAAGTTTCAAAGAGTTCATCTATTTGTCCTTCATGCCAAATGGAAAAAGCACTAAATTACCATTCAAGCTTTCAGATTCTCATTTAAATTTTCCTCTTGAATTGTTGCACACTGATGTTTGGGGTCCAACCCCAATTCCTTCACTAAATGGTGCTAAATATTATGTAATCTTTATTGATGATTTTAGTAAATATTGTTGAATATTTTCTCTTAATGTCAAATCTCAAGTATATGATATTTTCCTTTAGTTTCAACCATTCGTGGAAACCATGTTTGACAGGAAAAAAAATCCCTCCAAACTGACGGTGGCGGCGAATATGTAAACACTCGATTCCAACGTCTCTTTTTCTAAACATGGAATATCACATCGTATCTCATGCCCACATTCATCTGAACAAAATGGAGTGGCTAAGCGCAAACATCATCATATAGTTGAAACCGGTCTTACCCTCATGGCCAATTCTAACATGCCCAAATCCATTTGGGTTGATGCCTTTTCTATGATGATAATTCTGATTAATCGTATACCAACACGCACCCTTGGGAGTATCTCCCCATATGAAAACTATTTAAAAAATCTCCATATTACACAATCCTCAGAAGCTTTGGATGTCTCTGTTTTTCTTGGTTCAGGCCTTACTCACCAAATAAACTTTCCTATCGCTCAACTCCTTGTATTTTTCTTGTGTATGGCCGCAACTACCATGGTTACAAGTGTCTTGATCTTCAATCTGGGCGTGTTTACATGTCTCGCCATGTCATATTTGATGAAACACGATTCCCACATGCTAAAATGGATAAAGGTCTCAAGCTTCAAGCTCCATCCAATAACTCATCTCATGTGCTATTAGGACACATCACACATGCCTCGCCATCCCAATATCCTACTCTACTAGTGCTACCTACATCACCATTACCACAACCTGACCCTATAATGGCCCATTCTCCCATTGAACCATACCCTCTCCAGTCCAACCACTTACCCCACCACCTTTACCCATAGAAGAACCCCCTAACTCACTAGCTTCATCACCTGACACTATCCCAAACCCACCTCTCATATATACCCATCCATATCAAACCTGAAGCAAGTTTGGTATATTTAAACCCAAAGCCAAGCTCACTACAAAACACCCTCTGCCAATAGCCCTTTCCTCATCCCTTGTCCCAGTGGAACCAACTCCATACATCCAAGCCATGAAATCAGTCGAGTGGCACATGGCTATGGCCCATGAATTTGATGCACTACAAAGGCAAGGAACTTGGTTCTTGGTGCCTGCACATCCAAATCAGAATATTCTTGGTTGTCGTTGGATATACAAAATTAAGCAACGCTCGGATGGGTGGGTCCGTGGAAAGATACAAGGCCTGACTTGTCGCCAAAGGCTTTCATCAACAACCCGGAGTTGATTATAGTGACACATTTAGTCTAGTTGTGAAGCATACTACGGTCCGTTTGGTTCTCTCCATTGCCGTCCATCATGGCTGGCCTATACGGCAAAATAGCTTTTTAAAATGTATGGGGTCCTTTCTGAAGATATCTTTATGGAGCAACCTCAAGGGTTTATAGATCCGAATCATCCTCATCACGTCTGTTGGTTACATAAAGCTCTTTATGGACTGAAGCATGCTCCTAGAGTATGGTTCCTTTGGCTTGATTACCAATTATCTTCAAGGCCTTAGTTTTGCAGGATCCACAGCTAATACATCTCTCTTTATTCAAAATCAAGATGAAGTAACTATCATCTTATTAATCTATGTCGACGACATAGTCATCACAAGCAACCACGACTCAGCTCTATTGATAGATCTTAGTCGCATCTTTACAATGAAAGATCTTGGTCCACTAAATTATTTTGGGGCATTGAGTCTCATCGGACGGCTACCGATCTCAATCTCACTCAGTCCAAGTATGTTGTGGATTTCCTCCAACAAGCAAAAATGGATGGAGCCAAGTCCATCGGATCACCGATTCTCTTAGGCTATAAATTGTCTCGCCTCGATGGGGAACTTCTATATGATCCTCATGAATATCAGAGTGTGGTGGGTGCCCTTCAATATATCACTTTAACTAGACCTGATATTGCGTTTGCAGTAAATTAAGTTTGTTAATTTATGCATGCTTCGCGATCTACTCATTAGATGGTTGAAAAACGTATCTTGAGATTTCTCAAATGTACTATCTATTATGGTTTACATTTTAAAAAAGGAGCCCTTAACATCACAACATTTTCAGATGCCGATTGGGCTGGTGATCTTGATGATCCCGATGATCGACACTCTACGTCAGGATATGACATTTACATTAGGTCTAGCCTGGTCTCATGGAGCGCTAAGAAACACTGAATAAAATATAGGTCCTTGGTTCACACTATTGCTGCATTGTTTTTGATTCGCATGGTTCTAAAGGACCTTGGCATTTATCTCAAATCCCCCCTGTCTTATATTGTTCTAATATCAGTGCTATCTCTCTTGCCTCAAATTCTATCTATTATGCTCGTACCAAACATGTAGAGGTGGACTATCATTTCATATGAGAAAAGGTTGTTCGAGGGGACATTAACATTTGGTATGTGGGCACTATCGATCAAATGGCTGATATATTTACCAAATGACTACCAAGCGGTCGCTTTCAGCTTAACAGATGCTTTGTTTAGCTTGCATGGGCATGTTAACTCTATAAAATCTTTAATAGATTATAAAGTATGGGACCTTCTCATAATAGAAATGTTTCAATCAACAATTATTCAGCTCCTTGACAAATTTTTGAAAGGACAATTTTAACAAGAGTCTTGATAAAGGGTGACTCCTTTGGTATGAATGGCTATTTTAGAAGGAGCATTATTGTACAATGATTCATTATAATCATGCATGATTGTGTATATATATATGGGGAGTAAACCTTGCTCATTGTATGGGTTTTTTCATGAGAGAATGATACATCAGTCTCTCTTAATATTTTCTCGTCATTGATTTTTCCTTTAGGTTTCACTGGAACTAAGAGAGAAGGTGAATGATACAGCTTCCCTTCTCACCTCAACTCTTGTCCTTTTGGTTGACCAAATTAGAGAAAGAAATCGTTGTGACTCTCTTCTCCCCTTGTCTCCTCGATCTCCTGCGGAATTTTGTTCTTGTGTTTGGACGCTAAAAAAGCACCAGGGTTGCAGAGCTTTCTTCTCGAGATCTTCGATCTCACGTTCTAACTCTCGCACTATTGCAACTCAGATCTCTCATGTGGAACTTGCATCATCATCTTCATAAGCATCAATTGCGGATCGTCCTCACCCGACGCGTAATGGCCGGAGGTACATTTCTATCCCTTTGCTCCCGCCTATGGTCTCTATGTTCATCGTTTTCGAAACCAATGGTCCTCGATAATAGAGACAATTGCTTGTATAGTGTAGAAAATTTCTTACACCGGTACGATCAGAGAAGCTGTAAAACCCTTTCTCGTTTCTTCTCTTGGTGGAGGAAATGGAGACTGATATACTTAGCGTGCGATGGACAATGAAGTATCATGGGGCTCTCTTGATCATGTAGTTGCTGACGTGGCATGGGTCAACATATCCTTCTACTAATAAATCCAAAGTTTTGGGTTAACAGATCCTTCTACTAATAAATCAAAAGTTTTATTTGTTTTTTTTTTTTAGAATATTTTTTTTTGACTAGTAGTAAATCTCCTGCTATTTGTTTTACTACAACTAGTAGTAAAAAAGTTGGAGAGTGTCAACACAATCGGATCCCAAAGGCGTCTCTTCGGAGAGAATCCGAAATAGAATCCTATAGCATCCAAACAGGGAAATTAAAGAGTCTTAGTTGGATAGATAGAACTTTCGATAATGGGCTCTCACACGTAGGATCATCGGCTCAACGGGCCGGATCAAACCACGGAGCTCCCCGGCCTCTCAACCACGTGTGCCAAAAGATCAATGCAAGATCACATGGCATCTCCGTAAATAACCGCGGTCACGGTGGCGTTTGTTTAGGATTGAGAAAATATCTAGATTCTACTATCATTCTAGAGCACGGGAGTTCTGGAAGCTTCAGCGGGACCAAAACCGGCAACGTGCACCGAACCCCACGCTGGAATCCGGAAGATATTTTTGCAAGGAACCCCTATAAATAAAAATATAACCCCCTGCCGCCCCTGTAGATGCGGACCCCTCATTCCTCCTCTCCGAATTGCGATAGATCGCCGCTCCGATGGACGCAGAGGGAGGGGGATCTGGCGGCCCCTGCTACTATTCCATCCTCGGGATCCGCAAGAACGCCTCTGCCGCCGACATCCGCGCCGCTTACCGGAAGCTCGCCATGGTGCCCCCCTCGCCGCCTCTCTTTTCTTTCACGCGACGTTTTATGGTTTTTTTTTATTGGGTTTTATTTTCTTCTGATCTTTAGAAATGGCACCCGGACCGGTGGATGAAGGACCCGATGGCTGCCGGAGAGGCCAAACGGCGGTTCCAGCGGATCCAGGAGGCGTACTCCGGTAAGTGACGCCCCCGCCTTCGCGGTTTTCCGTTTGGTTTTAGTGACGGCGGTTGACGGATGGGGGCGGTCTGGTGATCCTGCAGTTCTCTCCGACGGTGGGAAGCGCGCGATGTACGATGCGGGGATCTTCGACCCCTTCGGAGAAGACGACCAGGTCGGTGTTAAATCTCACCTTTTTTTGGGAGATTTTTGTATATAACCCCTCAGCATATTGATATTCCAGATTACTCCTCGTTCTAAGTTTTTTAAAGGGTTATTTTGACTTTGCCCCCTAAATTTTGCCTTAAATTAGACTTTACCCCCCATATTTCATTAATTAGGCTTTAGCCCCCAAAACTAACTATTCCGTCAGCTCACCATCTAAGAGAAAGGGTGAGTTGATGGAAAAGAAATAACGTTTTGGGGGGTGAGCAGACGGAACAGTTAGTTTTGGGGGGTAAAGTCTAATAAACAAAATATGGGGGGTAAAGTCTAATTCAAGGCAAAATTTGGGGGGCAAAGTCAAAATAACCCGTTTATAAATAAACCTCTCGTATTCTGGTATTTACTAAGTGAAGGCCAAAAAGGTCACGGTGTAGGTTTCAGTACATATCAAAACATGTGGGGGGTTATTCATAAAACTTAGGGTAAATTACAAAAAACCTCACCTAACTGTACACCATGTTTCACTTTGGTCCCTCAACTTTTTATCTGAACAATTTGATCCCTGAACTATGCTCTATCTGCATTTAACCCCTCCGTCTATTTTTTATCCCGAAAATACCGTTATCAATTTTGAATATTTAATTTTTGCTTCCTAGGACATGGGTACTTTCGCAATAAAAGTTGACAAAGGGGGCTAAACGAAGACGGAGCAGGTATTAAGTTCAAAAAAAAAAAGTTTTAAGGACCAATATGAAATGGTGTATCGTTGAGGAGGATAGGGGTGTGCATCGGTTCGAAACCGACCTATTTATGCAAAACCTAAACCGATCCGACCTAGGTCGGTTTTGAGAATTTGCAATCCGATCCAAACCGATTGAGATTGGAATCCAATCCAATCCAATTAAAATCGGTTTGGATTGGATTGGATGATCGGTTTGGGCTTTGGCCCATATGATTACTAGTTTATTTATTTATTTATTTGGACATAGTTTCAACTTTAAAATAATTATTTTAAAAATTATAAAATGATACTACATTACTTACCAAAATACCTAGTTATCAACAACAATACAATTATGTCCACAATATTCATATCCATTAAATATTAAAAACTACAAAGTACAATTTTAACAATTAAACAAAAGTTCACAACAGTTACCACTAAATTAATAAATTATAAATCGGAGTCCGGTTGGGTTCGGTTCGGTTTAGGTCGGTTTTTAATTGATAAATCCGATGATCGATCCATTCATATCGGTTTTGAGAAATCCTGATCCAATCCGATCCGTTGAGTGTGTCGAAACTGATCAAATTCGTTCGGTTCGGTCGGTTTGGTCGATTTGGTTTGGATCCTGCACACCCCTAGAGGAGGGGACGTTTTTGTAATTTACCCTAATCTCTAATGTGAGGGGTTATATGTAATATCTACATTCATTAGGGGATTATTCTAAAAAAATTCTTATTTTGGATAATTAAATTGGTGTTTTTTTTAACGGACAGGATTTCACTGATTTCATGCAAGAGATGCTGTCGATGATGGACAGCGTGCAAGCCGAGGTAGGGCGACAGGAGTGTCTTTAGCACGCGGGAAGGCGTCGCCGGATCAAATCTGAGTCGCGGCGAGGCCCTCCGTACGGTCTGGATCGGAACCACCGGGAGCTGACTCTTTTTCGTGTTGCAGAAGCCGGACAGCCTGGAGGACCTGCAGAGGATGTTCGCGGAGATCGTGAGGGAGGACTCCGGTGGGGTCCACGCACGCCAGGGGCCGTCCGATGCATCGAAGAGGACCCGTGTAGGTGCTGCTGCTCGGCGAAGCGGGGGTGACTTTAACGGGTGGTGATTCTGTGAATTGTAGAAGAGCCAAATAAAAAACAGAAAAAAAAAAAAAATCGAAAATCAGTTTTTATTTTTTTTGTTTCATTTTGAGCCATTCCTCCATCAGATGATGAAGCGGGGGTGACTTCAACGGGTGGTGATTCTGTGAATTGTAGAAGAGCCAAATAAAAAACAGAAAAAAAAAAAAAAGATCGAAAATCAGTGGGCTCTGCAGTTGTAGCGTACTCAGGATGCGCTGAAAATTTTTCCTTAATCGCGAGGGCCTGTCTTTGGGGAAGGACAATACAGCTGCAGAGCCGACTCCCCCCCTCCCCCCCCCCCCCCCCCCCAACACAACACACACACACACAATGGAAAATTTTTCAACACAGCCTGTATATTCTACAACCATGGGGCCCACTGTGTTTGAATGACATGAGATAACACCACCCAGCACATGGGGGTAGTGTCCCTGTGGCACTTAGAACTAGGGGTGGCAATGGGTCGGGTCCGACCGGGTTGAGATATAGGGATAAGGGCAAAACACCGACCACGTATCCGACCCGTTTAATAAATGGGTCAAAAACTAAAACCCAAACCTGATCCGATAGACCCGCTGGTACTATATATTACAGTATTGGATTGCGGGTAAACCCGACACGACCTGTTGAATTTAAAACGGGTCTTCGCGGGTCTACCGTGTCCAGACCCTAAACCCGGACCTGACCCGTTTATTAAACATGTCTATCATGTCGACCCGTTTATGACTCGAACCTGTTTAACCCTGATCCAGATCCGCTAACTTCGTGTTGGGTCCGAAATTGCCAGCCCTACAATGGTTGTTGGTAGCAAGGGTAAATGAGGACATATGATATATTTAATAAAATATTATATGTATATACATATGCAAGTTCGGTTCGGTTTAGGTCGGTTTTTTAATAACCCAATCCCATCCGATCCATTGAGTGTATCGAAACCGATCAAAATTGGTCGGGTTGGTTTGGTTTGGATCCTGCACATCTCTAGCTTGAATATTTTCAATAAATAATAAGATTGAGAAGAGGCCAGTGGGTTGGATGGCTTCTTTTCTGCATAACTTGTGCTTCTTTACTAATTGGCTGTTGGATCTAGGACCCAGCATTCAAATCGTGGCTCAATTTGAGGGCAAGACATTGGAATTCAAAGCCAATGACCTCTCCCTCACCATACTCTTTTTTTTCTGGGGGGGGGGGGGGGGGGGGGGGGGGGGGAAGCATTAATCAATGAATGAAACAAATTATTCTTGCGGGAAGGACATGAGAGAGAAAAATCCTAAAGGATAAATTACATTTTGCCCTGTGAAGTTTAGCTTAAAAACACTTAATCCTCCCTTAGTTTATTTTGTTCCAAATCGTACCCTAAAGTTTGAAATGTTAGTACAATACCCTTTTGCCAACTACTTAATTTCCTCATTCAATAACTTTTATATGGTTAAAACTGAATTGATGGGGGTAAAATATAGGTTTTAAACTATAGGGGGTTTGTGTTTTTAAGCTAAATTTCAAGGGGGCAAAGTGTACTTTACCCAATCCTAAATTTAGGGGATGGCCATGCCCCCCCTTGGTCTCTATGTAGTTTCGTCTCTGATCCTCGGGCCTTGATCCCTACCAGTTTATTAACTAAAATAACTCCCACAATATACACACTCAATCTCTTATGGCTTACTGTAATATGGTGAGCTAAAGGGATGCAAGAACATAATCCTGACATTATCAGTTGTAGGCACTGGGGTTGGCAAGGAGGTAATCATCAAATGGGTGCTGCACACAGCTAATAGTGTAACGTTATGCCAAAGTAAGGGGGGACTTAGTGTTAGTTCCCTGGCAAGATATCAATTTGGTTAAAAGGACAGACAATGAGTTGCTCTTACACCAGGTCCCTCCCGAAAATATACAATGATAGTCCCACCGATGACGTTTTACCCTTATAAATAACAAATTGTCCTGATACTATCCATCCAACCAAAAAACCCAAACTTTAACCGTAATATTATATAGTAAATCCTAACAGTGAATCATAACACTAATTCTATGCCCTAATAGTGAGCCCAAATTGAAATCACTATTGCCAACCGAAATCACTGTAACAGTCTGAAATACTGTAGCAGACTGAAATCACTGTAACAACCCCAAATATGTAACCCACCAGGGGATTGGAGAGTTGGCAAGCAACTGATGCTTTGGTGATGAGGTTGTGGGTTCAACTCTTCCTCCCCTCGATTTATCCAGGAGTGAAGTGGGAATTGCCGAGTGGGTCGGGCTTCACTCCCGGAGGGATTAGTCCGAGCCTGAAGTGGGCCATTGCCCGAAAGGTTTCGGGACACCCGCCGATGTCAAAAAAAAAAAAAAAAAAAAAAAAAAAGAAAAAAAAAACAACCCCAAATATGTAGTAGCTCGAAATACTGTAGCAATCCAAAACACTATAACCAACAAAAACAAATCCTTTATCCCCAGTTCAAATCTACAGTGATTTACGTCAACATCCAGATTATATACATCCATGTATATATAGGGATAGAGTGGGTAGTGAAATTAAAGCTATCTCGGAGGGACTATTCACTAAATCGAAACATTATCGGTCCTTTATCTCAAATAGATCTTTTGTTAGGAGCTAAGATTCTAAGCCACATTACCTACCCAGAAAAAACATCACTATCTAGGGTTGCACGCTCTCTTCACATCTAGGGGAGAAAAAATTTGACGACCGGTGGCCAGTGGCATTGCACCACATACGGTAATTTGAACCCACAATGACAATGGCCTTCATAGCCTCTTCAAATTATCTATTTATCTTAATGTGGAGTATGTGGCGTAATGCCACTGGTCGGTCATAATTATCGGTCGTCAAAACCGATCGTCTGATTTTTTCTCGATCCAGGGGTATCTATACTATATATTAAAATGGAAGCCTCTCTCCCGTGTTGTGACATGTGGATGTCATTTAAAGAGTTAGAATTCTTCTTCCGTGTGTGAACACGGCTCTCTTTTAAATCCATTTAAAAACCTATCATAAAGATGATAAATTTTCATTCAATGGCATTTAATGGTCATTTGATGTTAATCTCTCTCTCTAACAAGTGAATCACACTCACTTCAGATTTCACACTTCTTCGAACAGTTGCGATGTCGTCTTTGCCAAATAGCGTGCATCAAGCACATTCGGGCATTGCCCGGGTTTCTTACTAGTTTCATAAAGAACAATACTTGGCTCTACATGTATTAAAGCAAATGGGCTCCAACACCTGACGTGTCAATCAATGATTGGACCATACTCCCCTATCAAAAATTAAAAGTACTATTAAAAAGAACAACAATTGGCTCGATCTAGACTCCAACAGCTGATATGACAATTAATGATTAGACCATACCCACTTAAAACATATAAGGTCCAGGCTATCATCTGGGGCCCACATTATCACTTTAGGCTTAGGAATTATTTTAATCTGTTTACTTCGTGATATTAGAGTATGATCCAATCATTGATTGCCACGTCAGCTATTGCGTCAAGTGTTGTTCTATTAAAAAAAAAAAAGCCCGAGACAAAAGTGGAGAAAAATTAGACTACAGGCTTTGACCACCGACGAGTGGTACTGCACCACAAATGAGACATAGGGGTAAGGATGTAATTTGAATCCCAATGAAAATGACCTCCTTAGTCTCTTCAAATTACATCCATAGGGAGAATACTTAGCTCGAACAAATGTTTGAGCAACGGGCTTCTAAAGCTGATATGACAATCAATAATTGGATCATACCCACTTAAAACATATAAGATCTAGGCTATCTTTTGGGTCCCACATTATCACTTTAGGCTAAGGTATTTTTTTTAAAGGGGGACTTAGCGAGCTGTCCCTGACAAAGAAATCGATTAAGCTAAAAGACTGAAAACCTGTGGAAGAAATACCCTCTACCGTGTTTTAAATTTCCTTTGCAATGCCATCGAATCAGTGAACACCAAACTTGGTCAAATATGGTCGCCTTTGCTGTTCGCTGCCATCGAACTCGATCTCCTCCCTCCTCAACAACGGTGGCTGCCTTCGGACTGGGGTGATGCACCAGTCGACGGTGGCTGCCGTTGAGGTGCGGTGCGATTCACGGTTGGCGATGACCGGCTACCGTCAGGGTTGGGTACGATGAACGAGTTGGAGTCCCACCTCATCCCACCTCACTGACAATGGTCGCGGAGAGAGAGAGAGAGAGAGAGAGAGAGAGAGAGAGAGAGAGAGAGAGAGAGAGAGAGAGAGAGAGAGAGAGAGCAAGGAAAGAGTATTTTCGGGTCTATTACGAAGAGAGGGGGAGAGAGAATAGGATTGGGGAGAAAATCTCCTTGCATTATCTCATTGATCACAATAACATTACATAAGACTACCTCTCTTTATATAGAGAGAGTACGCACACCATTATGTTACCACAACCGAGGTGGGACTAATAGAATACTAACACACTACATCTAATACCCCCCGTCAAACTGATGTAAGGTATAAACCGACATCAGTTGGCTTAATAAAAGGAAGGAGAAAGAAAGAAAAAAGAAAAAAAAATTTACATCAAATAACCCTTTTTTTATGCTGAAAAGTAAAGATAGTGCCAGGGCGACCTGCAAGCAAGGCGTCCTGGAAACCCGATTGACTTGCAAGCAGGACAACCGGGGGAACCCGGCCAACCTGTAAGTAGGTCAACCGGGGGAATTGACAATGATCACAAAGGATCGGAGCGAAGGAAGCCGACGGTGATGGAAACCGGCAATAACAGAGGCCGAAAGGAGAGAGAGCGGCTAAGAAAAGATATGAATGTGTGAGACCTCATAAGAGGCAAGCACCCGGCCGAAGCAAGTACTTGACACCTCTTAGAAGATCTCAATCATCACAGACAAAGAAGAAGGAGAAGATGAAGAGTCGTAGCTCTGATAGGGTCACAAGACCAAGGAAAGGAAGAGGATCCAAAAGCCGGCACAAAACAAGTATGACCGGAACTAGAGAGGATCAAAAGCCGGTACAAGACAAGTGTGACCGGAACGAGAAAAGATCCAAAAGCCGGCACAAAACAAGTGTGACCGGAACTAAAGAGGATCTAAAAGCCGGCACAAGACAAGTGTGACCGGAACGAGAAAGGATCCAAAAGCCGGCACAAAACAAGTGTGATCGGAACTAAAGAGGATCAAAAGCCGGCACAAGATAAGTGTGACCGGAACGAGAAAGGATCCAAAAGCCAGCACAAAACAAGTGTGACCGGAACTAGAGAGGATCAAAAGCCGGCACAAGACAAGTGTGACCGGAACGAGAAATGATCCAAAAGCCGACACAAAACAAGTGTGACCGGAACTAAAGAGGATCTAAAAGCCGGCACAAGACAAGTGTAACCGGAACGAGAAAAGATCCAAAAAGCCGGCACAAAACAAGTGTGACCGGAACTAAAGAGGATCTAAAAGGTGCAAGGCGGATCGGTAGGGCGCAGAGCGCAAAAATACCAAGGCGCAAGGGCACAAAGCGAGGCGATGGGGCAGGCGAATCTGCAAAGCGCAAAGGCATAGGGTGCAAGGCGGGCTGACAAAGTGCAAGGTGCAGCGGACGATGGGCGCGGGACGCCAAGGCGGCCGGATCAAACGGCTTAGGGCTCTGGCAGCCAGCAAGGCTGATGGGCGCGGGCTGGAGCCAAAGGAGGAGCGGTAGCTCGAGCGCAAGGCCGCAGAGAGAGCGCAACAGATCAGAGCGCAAGGCGAAAATGCGAAGAGCCGGCCAGGTACGGAAGGGCCGGATCGGGTGGCAAGATGCTATGAGCACATGATCCGGGCGGCACAAAGGGCCTGGTAGATGATTAGGTAGCAAGGGAGCACAGCACACGGGTCAAGCAACATGAGCTCCCCTTGCCCGACACGCACGCCCTTTGACTCCGGATCCGACTCGCACCGGACCCAGCCCGCATGGACGGCTGTGAT
The DNA here is from genome assembly GCA_947650365.1 of Chamaelirium japonicum. Lineage (NCBI taxonomy): Eukaryota > Viridiplantae > Streptophyta > Magnoliopsida > Liliales > Melanthiaceae > Chamaelirium > Chamaelirium japonicum. Next base: position 9,767 of record CANTAL010000421.1, on the reverse strand, counting down.
CGGGTGCAAGGGCCATGCGTGGTCGGATCGGGATGCATGGACGGCAGCACTAAAGCACCGAATCCCATGAACGGGTGCGATCCTACCAGCACTAAAGCATCGGATCCCATCAGAACTCCAGTACTAAAGCACTGGATCCCATCAACGGGTGCGATCATACCAGCACTAAAGCATCGGATCCCATAAGAGAGGGGGGAGAGAGCAGATAAGGAAAGAGAGAAAAAACGAGAGAGAGACGAGAGGGAAAACCGGCGACGAGAGAGGAGATCGGAGCACGTGGAGGCACATCCGGGCGGCCGGGAAGAGTCGGAGACGCACGGGCGGCGTGATCGGCGGGCGCAGGGCAACGGCAGGCCGGTGCGGTGGAGGAGCAGGTGGCGCGGTGGAGGCGCAGGGCCGGCGCGGGCAGATCCGGCCGGCGGGTTATCAGGCGCAGGGCCGGCGGGTCTTCAGGCGCAAGGTCGGCGCAGGCGCAGGGCCGGCGGGCCAGCGGGCGCGGCAGCTTCGGAGGCTCGGAGCGGCGTAGAGGCGGAGGCGCCAAAGGCTAGGGGCTTGGTTGGCAACGGGGCCCCTTGGAGCATCACGGTGGCGGCGAGCACTATGGACAGGGCCATAGAGGCGACGGTGAGGCTCGGGAACGGCGTCGAGCTCGACGGAGAGTCGCTGTACCATCCCAAGGACTTCGGTCCCCACATGTTCCCCCTTGTCTACGCGGGCAACGACTGCGATCCGGACGCCTCCTTCTGCGGCAAGGGTCGCGCCGTCGCCGCCGGCGATGACTCCCAGCTCCAAACCTACATCATCAGCGTGAAACACCCGGAGGACGGCCACCTCACCTACGTCCCTGAGCGCATGCATGGCTGGGACACATCCCTCCTCGAGGCATCACCCACGTTCGTGTAGAACGCCTCCGTGCCCGGGAGCGCGGCGGGGCGGGCGAGCGGGATGGCGCCACGCGAGACCAGCGGTGCTGCGGGCTCGCAAGATCAGAAAAGAGGTTTTACTTTCCCGGCCTCCTCGATGTCGTCGACGACGACCGAGGAGGCCGAGGTCGGAGAGGAGAGCGTTGAACCCTAGGCCAAGAGGGTTGGCTCTGATACCATGTTACGAAGAGAGGGGGAGAGAGAATAGGATTGGGGAGAAAATCTCCTTGTATTATCTCATTGATCACAATAACATTACGTAAGACTACCTCTCTTTATATAGAGAGAGTACGCACACCATTATGTTACCACAACCGAGGTGGGACTAATAGAATACTAACACACTACATCTAATAGGGTCTACTAAAAAAGACAGGGACCTTAGGCTAAAAGAAACTTTAGGGAGTCCTGTTTACGGGATGGATCTGTTGTCAGGGACCTCTCACACATTAATCCTTTTTTGAATCATTGATGAGGGGGCGGGGTTTTCCAAGTATTGTTCGATAAAAAAAGTCCTATACTAAATTGGCAAAAAAAATTGACACCGACCAGTGGTATTGAGCCACATAAGGTATTTTGAAGAGGCTAAGGAGGTCATTTTCATTAAGGTTCAGATTATGTCCTGAGATCTGCTATTGGAACCCCAATATTTGCTCTCCAAACACCGTTTGAAAGTTTTTTTATTACAAAATTACCTCAAAGTAAAATGACTAAAACATCTGCTTTTTCTTTTTCTAATCTGTTCGAAACATGTTCGGCCGACCAATGCCTAGCATTATATAGTATGTTCGGCTAACCACGATTGAACATACTATACCATGTTTGGGCGACCGAACGTATCGTACCATGTTCGACCGAACGTACTGTATAATGTTCGGCTTTGGTCGGTTGAACATAAGGTTTGAATGCCTGTAGACAAAGGAGAGAAAATCGACGGGGGGAGGAACCTACGATGCCTGGGCGAGGAAGCTCGGGGAGGTGATGGGCTTGGGGAGGGGCGGAGAGCGCAGACGAGCTCGTCGGAGCGGTTGATGAAGAATGTAAGGTGTTTGACAGAGAGAAAATCGACGGGAGGAGGAATTCATGGTACCTGGGCTGGGGAGCTTGGGGAGGGGCGGAGACAGTGGCGGACCCAGGAACTCCAAAATTTAAAAGTTTGGAGGAGCCATGTGTAAAGAATTTTTAAAAATTTTCAAAACCTTAAAGGGGCCTTATTGAAATTTTGCCAACTTTGGGGGGGCCACGTACAGCTAGCCCCCCTCAGCCCCCCCTTGGTTTTGCCCCTAGGGGGAGAGCGGTGAGGAGCTCGTCGGAGTAGTTGATGGAGGAGGTAGGGTGTTAGGGTTTAGGTGTATATGTGGAGTAATTTCGAGAAGAAGGGTAGTATAGGATTTTTTAAAAACTGGGTGGTGTGAGGTGGTGTGTGAAAAGGAATACTTGGTGTGTCAATAGACCAACTTACCATTTGTGCCATACGTGGTGCAATACCACTGGTTGGTTGTAGTTACCGACCATCATATTTTTTTCGGGGTTATTAGCCTAAGACCCATTTAACGAACCCAGCAATAGGATAAAACCAGTGAAGGTTTTCATTTGAGCTCCAACCCCTCTAACCAACCCAACATTAAGAAAACCCCTTGTCTTTATTTTTAATCTCGAGACCACTGTCAACTCCTTTCTCAATCAACGATGGCGGAGGAAGAGGCGCAGGCGGCGGGGGCGAATTAAGGCGCAGGAGGCGAAGGCGAGCAACGGTGACGGAGGTGGTGGGCACGAGCAGTGGAGCCGAAGGCGAGAGTGGCGGTGGGGGGGTTCGGTTTAGGTTTAGGTTTAGATTCCTAGGTCTAGGGTTCATCCCATGGCCTGTAAATCTCAGGTTAGGAGGTTCTGTTAGGTCTGGAGGTGGCGAGGTGGGGGGGGAGGGGGGTTTGGTTAGGTCCGGCGGCCGTGAGGGTTTGGTTAGGAGTAGCTCTGGCGAGGGAGGGGTTCGTTTTAGTTTTAGGAGAAGTGACATTCACTTCTAAATTAGAAGTGAAGTTGAGGGCATTTTCATTCACAAGGGTTTCGGCTCAAATAAAAAGGTGACCGGGATTGCAGCTCAAAACAATCGCGATCTTAAGAAAGGATTCTGACACATTACCCCTATTTTTTCTCGACTAAAGTAAAAGTGTGGGCCCCACATGATAGTCTATGGAGCAATAGATCCTACGGACCTTAAGAGAAATGCTATTCATCCCGAAGGTTTTTTCGATTATGCTTAGTACGACTGATTTGGCAGCCTACAACTAATGGTGTTAAAAATTTAAATGCCGCTTGTGAAATTCAGCCAGCAGTTGTTTGCTGTCACATCAGTCGTGCTGCGAATCGAAGAAACCTCCGGGATGAATATCATTTACCTGGTTTTAAGTGGGGTATAGTCCAATCATTGATTGCCATGTCAGCTGTTGGAGCCGTTGCTCCAACAACCGATGGAGCCAAGTATTGTCGATTTCCTGAACCATTTATGACCAGCCACTGGAACCGAGCAAACCAAGCTAGATACAACAGTGTTTGGTGTTGGGGACCAACCTGGGGAGAAGTTGATTTGCCTGACGTTTCCGGCCCCGCCGTCGCCTTGGGCCAAAGCGGCGTTCGCTACGATCCTCGGGGGCAGGTTGTGCCAGTCAAGGATCGCGGCCTTAAACAGCCTTGCGGCGGAGATCGCCGGGAGCTCGACTTCGTGGCTCCAGCTCATGTTTTCGCTCGACGATCATGCTCGGCTTCTTCCTCAGGTGAGTGGCATGAGACGGCGGCGAGGCAAGCATTGGGATTGTTACGAAGAGAGAGGGAGAGAGAATAGGATTGGGAAGAAAGTCTCCTTGTATTATCTCATTAATCTCACAACTGCATTACATAAGAATACCTCTCTTTATATAGAGAGAGTACGCACACCATTATGTTACCACAACCGAGGTGAGACTAATATAATACTAACACACTACATCTAATACCCCCCGTCAAACTGATGTAAGGTATAAACCGACATCAGTTTGCTTAATAAAAGGAAGGAGAAAGAAAGAAAAAGAAAAAAAAAACATCAAATAACCCCTTTTTTTTTATGCTGTAAAGTAAAGATAGTGCCAGGACGACCTGCAAGCAAGTCGTCCTGGAAACCCGATTGACCTGCAAGCAGGACAACCGGGGGAACCCGGCCAACCTGGAAACAGGTCAACCGGGAGAATTGGCAATGATCACTAAGGATCTGAGCGGAGGAAGCCGACGGTGATGGAAGTCGACAATAAAGGAGGCCGAAAGGAGAGAGAGAGCGGCTAAGAAAAGATGTGAATGCATGAGACCTCATAAGAGGCAAGCACCCGGCCGAAGCAAGTACTTGACACCTCTTAGAAGATCTCAATCATCACAGACAAAGAATAGGGAGAAGAGAAAGAGTCGTAGCTCTGATAGGGTCACAAGACCAAGGAAAGGAAGAGGATCCGAAAGCCGGCACAAAACAAGTGTGACCGGAACTAGAGAGGATCAAAAGCCGGCACAAGACAAGTGTGACCGGAACGAGAAAGGATCCAAAAGCCGGCACAAAACAAGTGTGACCGAAACTAAAGAGGATCTAAAAGCCGGCACAAGACAAGTGTGATCGGAACGAGAAATGATCCAAAAGCCAGCACAAAACAAGTGTGACCGGAACTAAAGAGGATCTAAAAGCCGGCACAAGACAAGTGTGACCGGAACGAGAAAGGATCCAAAAGCCGGCACAAAACAAGTGTGACCGGAACTAGAGAGGATCAAAAGCCCGACACAAGACAAGTGTGACCGGAACGAGAAAAGGATCCAAAAGCTGGCACAAAACAAGTGTGACCGGAACTAGAGAGGATCAAAAAAGTGCAAAGGCGGATCGGTAGGGCGCAGAGCGCAAAAAATACCAAGGCGCAAGGGCACAGAGCGAGGCGATGGGGCAGGCGAACTGACAAAACGCAAGGCGCAGCGGGCTGACTGACAGAGTGCAGGGCGCAAGGAGAGTGCAAGCAGCGAGGGGATGGCCGGGAGCGCCAGATCTGGCCCCCCGTGCTACTGTGTCGGAGACATGACGCGGGCACAAGAGGTGGAGCGGCAGCTCGAGTGCAGGGTCGCAGAGAGAGCGCAAGAGATCAAAGCGCAAGGCGAAAATGCGATGAACCAGCCAGGTACGGAAGGGCCGGATCGGGTGGCGAGATGTTATGAGCACAGGATTCGGGCAGCGCAAAGGGCCTGGTAGATGATTAGGAAGCAAGGGAGCACAGCACGCGGGTCAAGCAACATGAGCTCCCCTTGCCCGACACGCCCTTCGACTCCAGATCCGACTCGCACCTGACCCAGCCTGCTTGGACGGCTGTGATCGGGTGCAAGGGCCATGCGTGGTCGGATCGGGATGCATGGACGGCAGCACTAAAGCACCGAATCCCATGAACTGGTGCGATCCTACCAGCACTAAAGCATCGGATCCCATCAGAACTCCAGCACTAAAGCACCAGATCCCATCAACGGGTGCGATCATACCAGCACTAAAGCATCGGATGAGAGAATGGGACACATAAGATGTCTGATGTGTAGGGACACACATGACTAGACACCCAACCAAGGTGGGACTCATGTGTAGGGACACATGGCGGTAGGGGGGGACACACAACCAAGTCACGGGCTCAAAAGGGGACGGATGAGAGAGCAGATAAGGAAAGAGAGAGAATGGAGGAGAGAAAGGATAGAAGAGAGAGAGAAGTCCGGGAGAGAGCGAGAGAGTCGGAGGCGGCGAGGAATCCGGAGATCCGGCCGGCGCGGGCGCAGGGCCGGCGGGCACGGCTCGTTCAGGCGCGGGTGCAGGGCCGGCGGGCATGGCTCGTTCAGGTCGCTCACGCATCCGGCCGGCGCGGGCAAGGTGTCGATCATCCCCTTCGCCTCAGGCGCAGGTCGGCCGATGTCGGCGAAGGCCTCACGGATCCGAGCGCAGTCAAACCTGACGATGTTGTGGCCGGCCCACACCCTTCCGTGGAGGATGGCGTAGACGTTGTCGGCGACGTCGCGGAAGGAGGGGGGGCGGAGGCGACGGAGTCGGGGGTGATTCCGTGAGTCGGAGACGGATGAGGGTGGAGTAGCTGCTCACCTCCACCAGCCGGTAGGGGCACACCAGGATGGCCCCGAACTCCAGCAGGGCGTACCTCGTCCCCGCCGCCCGCGACGGGATCGTCGTCTCCACGTTTAAGAACGCGATTTCCGCTGCCGTCGGTGGTGGCGCCTTCATCTCCCCGCACTTTGCTCGCTGGCAGCCATCGTCTGTTTGCACGCCTACATAGCAAACGGGGTTTACTTCCTGTTGAACCCATCCGTGTCTCTGGCACGTCTGCGGGCCGGGGCTGGAGACGGAGCCGCTGCGGTGCGGAGCAGAAGACGGGGCCGGGACCGCTGCGGTGCGGAGCAGGAGACGGGGCCTGGACCTCTCAAGAGACCTCAAGAGACGAAAAGAGAAAAAAATTTATTTTCTTCCCGGCCTCCTCGATGTCGTCGACGACGACCGAGGAGGCCGAGGGCGGAGAGGAGAGCGTCGAACCCTAGGCCAAGAGGGTTGGCTCTGATACCATGTTACGAAGAGAGAGGGAGAGAGAATAGGATTGGGAAGAAAGTCTCCTTGTATTATCTCATTAATCTCACAACTGCATTACATAAGAATACCTCTCTTTATATAGAGAGAGTACGCACACCATTATGTTACCACAACCGAGGTGAGACTAATATAATACTAACACACTACATCTAATAGGGATATTTATAGTGACTAGTGAGGCTGAGGAGCTCAACGTGCTTTGCATTTCTGATTGTTTTGTTCAGAGATATTGGCCAACTGAAAGAGTATGAGCAGAAGAGGAGCCAGCTGACGACTTCTGCATCATTTTTCTTGCATAGAGATTAGAGTTAAAATTGAATCACAACCTTTCTTTTACGTTTGGATCTATATGTGTTTCATGGATCGAGACTTGGTGTAATGAAAGGTTGTGATTCAATCACAACCATTCTTTTGCATGTCAATTGGAACTGAGCGTGAAATTTTATTTTTTTATCACCCCACAACATCTCATCTGTGGGAGATTTAAGACAACCCACTACCAGTTATTAAATTGATACAAGCGGGAATCGATCCCAAATTAATCTCGGGTACCAACTCCTCCGGATTGACTTTTCCAACTCACATAGCTGGCACTTTACCAACTGAGTGCGATTCACCGGGCGGGGTTTGGAGACTAATGGACGGTTGTGATTTAGTGTTGGCTCTAACCTTAGAGATTATCTAATGTGGCAGCCTCAGATCGAGGATCCCGTGCCTATGCATTACATACCTTTCTTATATGAGCAATGCTATTCATCCAGGGCCCTCCTCCTTCCTATGCACTTAGGAGCTCCCTCATAGGGATGGCAGCGGTGCGGTTTAAAATCGAAACCACGGTAAATAGCACTGTATGGTGCGGTTTTGGTTTGCCAAAATATAAAACCGTCTCGGTGCGGTACGGTTTCGGTTTTGTCCAAAACCAAATAAAACCACATCAGTTAGACCATTATAATGATAAACTGTAGCGCACCACATTGCATGGTTCAATTTCGGTCGGTTTTACACAATGGTACACCGTCACGGTGTGGCGGTTAGATGTTGGGGTTTCGGTTTTGTTTTGCCCAAAACCACACCGTTACCATCCCTACTCCCTCCATCACTTTGTCTTTTTGTATTTGTAGATCTGGCGGCAGGGCCGGCCCTGAGGGTATGCGAGCAAGGCAGCTGCCTAGGCCCCCAATTAATTTACACTAATGGGGGCCCCACAGTCAAGTCCAAACAATACAGGATGAGGGCCCAACAGCCAAGTCCAAACGACAAACACCAATAGCCAAAGTGGGCATTCTCCAATAAAATAAAACCTTTGACTTACTATTTTTCATCTCAAAAAACAAAAAACTTGTGCGGCGAGCTGCGAAAGAGAAGGAAAGGTTGGCCGTCGGGGTCGGGCGTGACTTCCGCAGTCCCATCCCTGATTCTCCCACTTCCTCGCGTCCCTCCCCGCCCTCAGGACCCTCTCCCTGTCCGCCAATGCCCTCTCTGGCAACCATGTCTTAAGAAAGATTGAATGAATTAACTTTGTTATCTATTGGAAAAGCTATGAAGAAAAGCTCAATTATACAAACTTAATTAGTAACTTTGCAGCTAAAAATTCAAGAAGAGTAATGTTTGAGTGATATAGTTGACATTTCTTTTTGATATTATATTTTTAGAGTTTGTTTGGTGTGTTTTCTTATTATAAACTGGATTTTGTTAAAATATGAATCAACAAAAACTTGCTAATTTTATTTTATATTTTTAGGCTATTCTGATGATTTCTTGTGATCTTAATCAATGTAAGCAAGTTTTAGTAGTTGATTTTAGTAATTATATATAAAAACAAATTTTATATGGATACTTGTAAAAAAAATTTATTGGTACTTAAAATTTTTCTTGTATTAATATGTATAGGGGGCTCAATTTTTGGACTTCGCTTAGGGCCCCCAAAACCTCAGAGCCGGCCCTGTCTGGCGGTGAGAGACCCCTCCTGCTCGAATTGACGCTTTTCAAACTCGGATTTGCGATTTTCGGCCAGAGTGCAGCTGGATTTGTGTTTTTTGGGCCTCGGCCGAAGTATGTCGTGGTTTTTCAAGCCCCTCCGCTAAATCGGTGACCGCCTGGTGGTTCGAGGAGGTAGGCAGGTTCGTGGCAGCTTGGGAGCATCGGAGCTACTGTCTTCTCAATCAGCCGGGGCTTGTGAATCGGGTGTAGCCATTGCATTCAACTATCCAATCGCTCACATTCTAGGGTGATGTTCACCTCACTGTCACAGGGTGAGCATGATTGCTCTCGTCCCGGCCGGTGATACTTCCTCTCTTCCATGTTGGAGAGGTTTTCTGTTCGACTCCCGGTATGGACACCGTGGAGCAAACTTAATAAATAGCCATATGATGCTTGATAGTTGGGGTCGGTGCAATTCACCAGTCGGGATGGGTGGCTGTGATCCGATGCTGTGACCAGGTGTTCCTGATAAATGTTCGTACTGGATTTGGGAGCAGCATTAATATTGCAGTGTATCATACTAAACCCAGTCCCTAGCCGTGAATTTATTGGGCTCCGAAGATCAACATGCAGCATGCAATTCCTGGTACATGAACCTCATGAGCGCACCCTCCTGAAAACCTCTATTTAGCAGGGGCACCAACAAAAAACCACATGCAGCAGTTCCTGATACAAGCTGATCTCCATGGCCAGCCACATCATCATCTCCATGCTTGCCCTCCCACCAATTCTACTCATGCTCATGGCAGTCCAAACAAGTATCTCTCTCTCTCTCTCTCTCTCTCTCTCTCTCTCTCTCTCTCTCTCTCTCTCTCTCTCTCTCTCTCTCTCTCTCTCTCTCTCTCTTCGATATTTAATTGTACCGGGGTTCGGATCACCTGAGGTTATAGCCTCAGCTTTTTCTTTTTTTTGGTTTCATTCGAAGGAGGGACAACCAGTCCCCAAGGAGGTGTCACAGCTTGACGCAAGCTATCCAACCACCGCCATACCGGCGGAAAAAGAAATGCCACATATGGCGTAGCACATCAACCCGTACACCATCACTAGCGGACAACCCCGATACTTAACAACAACCTACAACACACGCCACAGCCGCGATGAACAAGATCCCACCACAGAGGAGCAAACGTACAATTAAGAGGGGAAAAAAACCCCAAAAACACACACAAAAGTCATCGGAAACAACACCGATGCCAGCAGCAGCAACACAGCCACGATGGGGTGGGAGCCACTTA